>OX253915.1:15790000-16062500 GCA_945999865.1 Vitis cinerea var. helleri x Vitis rupestris
AACCGGTTAACAGGTGGCTTGATGGCAGCCCTGTTTTATAAATGCTTTGCATTGTTTCGGCCGATTCTCCCTCATCCGGGCTCGGAATTGAGCTCCATTTATTTTGTTGAATTCCTTTTTCTATGAGGAATCTTCTGGTAAAGTTTCATATTTTTTCTCAATCGGTTCAATCGATTTTGCTAGGTAGCTCCAATTTTAGTGTGTTTTGACCCCCATTTTTGTTGTGGCTTAGGCCCTTAGGCTCCAAGGCACTTGTAGGCCACCTTTAGGGTCTGAATCCAGATTTGGTTTGAATTAATGTGGGCCCACCTATGAGTTGAGCTTATTGTGAATGTTTGGCTTGGGCACAGTTTGATGTTTGATTAAAAATGCTTGTGTCTATTGATTTTCCCCTATTGTAGCGCTTGGCTGGGGACCCGAGGTACGTACTTGACTTGTTAGGAATTGGATTCATTTGCATGCATGGGGCTTGGATATGTTTGCTCGTTGTGTATTTATATTGCTTAACTAACCTCTTATGTAGCGCTTAGCTAGGAACCTTAGGTATGCACCTTTTAGCTTTGATTTGTGGAGACTAAGTGCATGCTAGATACTGAGCAGGTTCGTGTGATCTATGTCATTTGTTTAGCCTGATTGATCAATTGATCTTTGACCCATATGCTCCTATGTACCCAATTCATTAGTAGAGACCGAGTTCCGGGCCTAGAGGGGTGCTACCTCGCATGAGGTACCTTCCTAATAGGTAACCTGATCCTCGGACCCAGAATCTAGTTTTTATAGACTATTTTTTCCATACTAGAGTCATTAAGGGTTTTTGTTCTTACTTGATTTTCCACTTTATAAAATAAAAATAAAAAGTAAGTGGTGACTCCAAACAAAACCATTCCTCACAGGGGATGGATTTTCCAAAACCCGAAAACACACTTACTTTCTTATTCATTTAAAAAGTGAGTCGCTTTGGCCCGTGGATCAGGTGAGGGTCCATAGCTATGTATGACATGAACAACTTTGGGTCATGGGCTTAGGGCTCTAGATGCTATGAACAACTCAAGGTTGTGGATTACATGAACGAATTCGAGTTGTGAGCTTAGGGCACTAGATGTTATGAAGAATTCAGGGTTGTGGATGACATGAACTACTTTGGGTTAGGAGTTTAGGGCTCTAGATGCTATGAATAACTCAGGGCTATCGATGACATGAACAACTCTGAGTGGTGTGCTCTAGGCTCTAGATACTATAACAACTCAGGGTTGTGGTGGACATGAATAACTCTAGGTGATGAGCTTAAGGCTTCAAATACTGTGAAAAGTCAAGGTTAGGGATGACATGAACGACTCTGGTTCATGATCTCAAGGCTTTAGATTTTATGAAAATCTTACACCTATAGATGACATGAATGATTTTAAGTCATGGACTAAGGGGTTTAAATGCTATAAATAGCTTAAGCTTATTGATGACATGATCGACTTTGGGTCGTGTGCTTAGGGCTCTATATGTTATGAACAACTCAAGGCTATGTATGATATGTGCCATTCTGGGTCATGAGCTCAAGGTTATGGATGCTTTGAACAACTAAGCATTGTGAATGATATGAATGACTTGATATCCCGTGAGCTAAGGCCTTTAGATGCTCTGAGCAACTTAGGACTATGGATGATATGAATGATTCTGCGTCATGAGCTAAGGATGGTGGATGACATGAATGACTCTGAGTTATGCACCCATAACTCAAGATACTATGAACAACTCAAGGTTGTGGTTGACATGAATGACTTTGGGTCATGAGCTCAAGGCTCTGGATGCTATGAGCAGTTCAAAGTTGTAGCTAATATGAATGACTTAGGATCCCGTGAGCTCAGACCACAATATATGAACAACTTAGAGCTATGGATATTATGAACGATTCTTGGTTGTGAGGTTATGGCTTTAATTTCTATGAATAGCTCAAGGTTCCAGATAACATAAAGATTTCGGGTCGTGAGCACACAACTTTAGATGCTATGAATAGCCCAAGGTTTATGATGACATGAACGACTTCAGGTTGTGGGATTAAGGGTCTAAATGCTATGAATAGCTCAGGGCTATTGATGACATGAACAACTCCAAGTCATGTGCTTAGGGCTCCAGATGCTATGAACAACTCAAACCTCTGGATGATATGTGCCACTCCAGGTCGTGAGCTCAAGGGTATGGATGCTTTGAATAACTTAACATTGTGGATGATATGAATGACTAGGGATCTTGTGAGCTCAAGCCTCTAGATGCTATAATTAGCTTAGGGCTATGGATGATATGAATGACTCTGTGTCATGAACTCAAGGTTGTGGATAACATGAATGACTTTAGGTCATGAGCTCACGGCTCAAGATACTATGAACACCTCAAGGTTGTGGTTGACATGAAAGACTTTCGGTCATGAGCTTATGACTCTAAATGCTATGAGCAGCTTTGAGTTGTGGATGATATGAAGGACTCAGGATCCCGTGAGGTCAAGGTTTAAGATACTATGAATAGCTCAGGTCTATGGATGACATGAGCAACTCTGGGTCGTGAGCTCATGGCTCAAAATGTAATGAACAACTATAGGTTGTGGTTGACATGAATGACTCTGGGTCGTGACCTTAGGGCTTATGATACTATGAATAGCTTAGAGCTATGGTTGATATGAATGACTCTGGGTCATGACCTTAGGTCTCATGATACTATGAATAGCCTAGGGCTATGGTTGAATGACTCCGGGTCGAGAGGTTAGGGTTCTAAATGCTATGAGCGGCTCATGGCTGTGGATGACTTGAGTTACTCTTGGGCGTGAACTCAGGATCTAGATGCTATGAACAACTTTTTGCTATGGTTAACATGAATGAATCTTGGTTGTGATCACAGGGCTCTAGATTCTATGAACAGCTTAGGGTTGTGGATTACATGAGCTACTTTAGGTCATGAGCTTAGGGATCTAGATGCAATTAACAACTCTGGGCTATGGTGGACATGAACGACTCCGAGTCATGAGCTTAGGGCCCTAGATACTATGTACAACTCAAGGTTGTTGATGACACCAAAGACTTTAGGTCCTAAGCTAAGGGTTATAAATGCTATGAACAACTTAAGGTTGTGAATGACATGAACAACTCAGAGTCATGAGCTCAGGGCTCTAGACACTATGAACAACTCGAGGCTATGGTTAACATGAACGACTTCGGGTCATGAGCTCAGTGCTTTAGATGTTATGAATAGCTCAGGGTCGTGGATGACATGAGCTACTCTGTGTCGTGAGCTCAAGGCTCTAGATGCTATGTACAACTTTGAGGTATGGTTGACATGAACAACTTTGGGTCACGAGGTCAGGGCTGTAGATACTATGCATAGCTCAAGGTTATGGTTGACATGAATGACTTTGGGTCGCGAGCTGAGGGCCTTAGAGGCTATGAACAGCTAAGGGTTGTCGATGTTATAAAAGACTTTAGGTTATGAGCTTAGGGTTTTAGATGCTATGAACAGCTCAGGGTTGTGGATTACTTGTACTACTCAAGGTCTTGAGCTCAAGGCTATAAATATTATGAATATCTCAAGGATGTGGTTAACATGAATGACTCTGGGTCATTAGCTCAGGGCGATCAAAGACATGAGCTTCTATAGGTCATGAGCTCAAGGCTTTATATGCTATTAACAACTCAGGGTTGTTGATCACATGAACCACTCTGGCTCATGACGATAAGGCTCTAGATGCTATGAACAGCTCTAGGGTGTGGTTGACATGAACGACCCTAGGTTGTGAGGTCAGGGCTTTAGATGGTAAGAGCAACTCAAGGCTCTGGATAATATGGCTTACTTTGGGTCGTCAGCTCATGGCTCTAAATCCTATGAACAATGTCGGGTTGTGGTTGACATGAATGACTATGGCTCATGAGCTCGGGGCTCAAGATGCTATTAATAGCTTAGGGTTGCGGTTGACATGAACGACTCTAGGTTGTGAGCTCAAGGCTCTAGATGCTATGAGTAACTCAAGGCTGTGGATGACATGAAAATCTCCAGATCATGAGCTCAAGCCTGTAGATGCTATGAATAGCTCAAGGCTATAGATGACATGAATGACTCTGAGTCATAAGTTTAAGGCTTTAGATGCTATGAACTATTTTAGGTTGTGAATGACATGAAAAACTCTAGGTCTTGAGCTCGAGGCTTTGGACGCTATGAACAACTAAGAGCTATCGAAGACATGAGGCACTCTACGTCATAAGCTTAGGGCTCTGGATGCAATCAATAACCCTAAGCTATGGTTCACATGAATGACTCTAGTTCATGAACTAAGGGCTCTAGATACTATGTATAGCTCATGGCTATCGATGACATGAAAGACTTTAGGTCATGAGCTTAGGGCTCTAGATGCTATGAACAACTTAGGGTTATGGACAACATGAACTACTTGGGGTCGTGAGCTTAGGGCTCTATATACTATGAACAGCTAAGGGTTGTGGTTGACATGAACAACTTCAAGTTGGCATCTCAAGGCTTTAGATCCTATGAACAACTTAGGGTTATGGATGACACGTGCTACTTTACGTCATTAGCTTAAAGCCTTAGATGCTATGAAAAGCTCAGGGTTGTTGATGACTCAAGCAACATTGGGTTATAAGATCGAGGCTCTAGATACGATGAAGAACTCTTGGCTATGGTTGACTTGAACGACTTTAGGTCTTGAGCTTAGGACTCTAGATGCTATGAACAGCTCAGGGATGTTGACGACCCGAAAGAATCCAAGTCATGAGCTTAGGCCTCCAAATGATATGAATAGCTTAAGGTTGTAGATACCAAGAACATCTTAAGGTTGTGGTTGGCATGAATGACTCTGGGTTGTGATCTAAGGGCTTTAAATCCTATGAACAACTCAGAGTAGTCAAAGACATAAGGTACTCTAGGTCATGAGCTCAAGGCTTTAGATATTATTAAGAGGTTTGGGCAAATGTTGACATAAAAAACTTCAGATCATGTGCTCAGGACTCTTGATGCTATGAACTACTCAAGGTTATCAATGACATAAAAGAATTCGGGTCATGAGCTCAAGGCTCAAGATGCTATGAAGACCTTAGGGCTATGGATGACATCACCTACTCTGAGTCATTAGCTTAAGGCTCCAGATGCTATAAATAGCTCTGGGTTGTGGATGACATGAGCTACCCAAAGTCGGGATCTCAGGGCTCTAGATGCTATGAACAACTCTAGCTATGGTGGAAATGAATGACTCTAGGTCATGAGCTTAGGTCTCTAGATACTAGGAACCTCTCCGGGCTATGGATAACATGAGCTACTCTTGGTTGTGAGCTTAGGGTTCTAGCTACTATGAACAAGTCTAGGCTGTGGCTTACATGAACAACTCTAGGTCAGGAGCTCAAGGCTCTAGATGCTATTAACAGCTCTAGGTTGTGGTTCACATGAAAGATTCTGGGTCATGAGCTCAAGGCTCTAGATGCTATGAACCGCTCAAGGATGTGGAATACATAAGCCACTCTGGGTCTTGAGCTCAGGGTTGTAGATGGCATGAACAACTTAGGCCTATGGTTGACATGAATGACTTCGGGTTCTCAGCTCATGACTTTAGATGCTATGAACAACTCAGGGTTGTCAATGACATGATCCACTCTTGGGCATGAGCTTAGGGCTTTTGATGCTACGAAAAACTCTGGGTTGTGGTTAAGATGAATGACTTTGAGTGATGAGCTTAAGGCTCTAGAAGCTATGAACAACTCAGGGTTGTCGATGATAAGAAACCCTTTGGGTCATGAACTCGGGGCTCTAGATGCTATGAACAACTCAAGGAACTGAATGACATGAACGCCTATAGGTTGTGAACTTAGGGTCTTACATTGAATGAACAACTATAGGTTCTTGTTGACATAAAGGACCTCAGTTTGTGAACTCAAGGGTCTAGATGCTTTGAACAACTTAGGGCTATGGATGAGATGAGCCACTCTAGGTCTTTAACTTAATGCTCTAGATGCTATGAACAACTCTAGGTTATGGTTGACATGAATGACTCAAGGTCAGGAGCTTAGGGCTCCAGATGTTATTAATAGTTTAGGGCACTAAATGACATGAGCTACTCTATTTCGTGAATTTAGGGCACTAGATGCTATGAACAACTTTGGGTTGTGGTAGACATGAACAAATCTTGGTAATGAGCTTAGGGCTCCTGATACTATGAAAAAATCAGGACTGTCGATGTCATGAAAGACTTAGGGCCATGAGCTCAGGGCTCTTAATGTTATGAACAGCTAAAGGCTGTGGATGACATGAACTACTCTAGATGGTGATCTCAACGCTCTAAATGCTATGAACAGCTAAAGGCTATAGATGACATGAGCTCCTCAAGGTCATGAGCTCAAGGCTCTAGATGCTATGAACAACTTTGGGATGTGGTTGACATGAATGACATTAGGTAGTGAGCTCAAGGATTTAGATGCTATGCACATCTCAATGCTATAGATGACAGGAGCGACTCTGGGTCATCTACTCAAGGCCTTAGATGCAATGAAAAGTTCTAGATTGTGGTTGCCATATAAGACTCCATGTCGTGAGCTCAGGGCTTTAGATGATATGAATAGCTCTAGGCTATGGTTACCATGAATGACTCAGGGTCTTGAGAACAGGGTTTCAGATGCTAAGAATAGGTCAAAGTTGTCACTGACATGAGGGACTCTGGGTCATGAACTCAAGGCTTTAGATGCTCTTAACAACTTTGTGTTATGGTTAACATGAACGACTCTAGGTCATGAGCTCAAGGCTCTAGATTCTATGAACAACTAAAGGCTAATGATGACATGAAAGACTATAGCTCATGAGCTAAGGGCTCTAGATTATATGAAAAACTTATTGTTGTGGATTATATCAATGACTGGGTTGCGAGCACAGGGCCTTAGATGCAATGAACAACTCTGGGTTGCCTTTGACATGAAAAACACCGGGTCGTGAGCTAAAAGTTTTAGATGCTATGAATAGCTCAGGGTTGTGGAAGACACGAGTCACTTTGGGTCTTGAGCTCAAGGGTCTATATGCTATAAATAACCCTAGCCTATGGTTGACATGAATGACCCTGGGTCATGAACTAAGGGCTTCAGATGGTATGAACAACTGATTACTACTCAAAATGTGCTATTTGATAGCTTTTAATTAATCCTTTTAAACACTTTTGAGTAGTAGTTAGTGCCTTTTAACCCAATTAGCATGTTAAGGCCCCTTTCAATCAATTCTAATCAAATTGTGTAAGTTTTGGTGTTTTTGTTAGTATTTTGATCACCAAAGCATTATGAGATTGAGGAGAGTTATATGGAATCCTTGGCAAGCAATGGGAAGCTCAAAGGCATGAAGAATCAAAGCTTTGAAGCACTTTTGCCATAAACGAGTCTGGAATGCAAGGGAAGCAAAGAGAATCCAGCCATGAAGCATTCTTGATGACAGTCATTGCAGCCACTTTTGGAGCACTTTCTGATGTCCAATTTATGCATACAATATGTCATTTGAAAGCTTAGGAAGTCAACAATCCAATGCTTCAAACCATGTGTAATTTGGAGCTGAAATGAGGAAGTTACAGCCTTTGGAAGACAACTGCTCCAAGTTGAAGGAAGGAGTCAGAAAAGTGCTGCGGAATTAGCCTTTTGTTGCGAGATATTTCGCAACACTTTTGTACAGTGCTATGGATTTGCCCTGAAGCTTCACGCCGCGATGGAAGCCAAACACCACAAGATGGAAGTCAACTTCGCTGAGGTGTTGAATCAGCTGGTTGCTATGAAGAAATTTCGCAGCCTTTGTGGTTCACCAGCGAAATTTCGCAGGCCTCACTTTTCACCTGCGAAGTGGTCCTTAGTGCTTCCTGATATTTGTAACCGACACTTGGAGATATTTTTCATTAGATTTTTGTTGCCTAAATGCCCAAATTCTCCTTGTAAGTCACCAATGATAGGATTCCTTAGTTTTTAAGTTAGGAATTTGGCAAAAATATCAATGTAATAGCTGTAAGTGTAATTTTGGTTTAAAAGGGAGCCCGAGGAGCCTGTTCTGTGGGTGATGAACCTTTTGTAAAAGTTTAAAAACAAGAAATATACAGAGCTTGAGCTCTGCTTTACCTGGTCAATTTGATTGTATTATTTTTATTTTACTTGGTTATGCACTCTCTGAGGAGCTTTCCCTAGAGAATGAGTAGCTAAACCTTTTAGTTCCTTGGAGTTAAGGTTGCCGGGAAAGGTTCCAAGTGCATGAATCAGAAGCTTTGTGGTTTCAGCTATGAATGAAGAGAGAGTGTGTCCCGTGAATGGTTTCTAATATTTTTAGTTAACTTAAAACGCCTTGGAGTCACCTCAGCCAACACTTGGTAAGGTAAGTGATCTCTAACCATGGAGATGCATTAGTTTACCCCTTACGAGCCTCTGGTAGGTGACTTGAAGGTAGGATTTTCTAGAATAGCCAACACTTGATAAGCTTTTGGACTCTAAGGAGGCATCCATTAGTTATCTCTTGCGAGCTTTTGACGGGGAAGTCCAAGGTTAAAGATCACCTTGAATGGTAAAGGCTAAGTGAGAGGCTCAAACCATTGCAAGTTGCATCAGTGAGAGAATTAGAGCTGAAATCCAATTGAGGGATGCATTTGTGCAGCACCTGTTAGAGAATTGACTTTATGTTAATTCTCTAATATGAGGAAATGAACCAACTGACCGGAGCTATGCTTTTGCATGAGGAACCTCCCCTGTATACCTGAATCTCCAAGGAATGCTTTTCTTCTTAAGTAATTTTCATCACTTGCCGTGTTGTTAACTTAAGCTTAACCCTTTTCCAACCAAAGTTTGTGTTTTATTTCTTAAGCTAATCTTGAAATGAAATAGCACCAATTCACTTTGAATTGGTATCATTTTCAACTTGAGTACCCTTCCCAGTGGAACGATCCTAGAGCCACTATGCTATAGTAGCTTTGTATTTGCTACCCTAGTTCATGGTGTTATAGGTTAAAAATTTTGTTGATTACTCCCGCCATCAAGGAGCACCAGCTGGACACACATCAGCTGAGACACCAATTAGGCATGAATCAACAACTCAGATCTATTGATGACATAAGCCTCTTTCTGTCAAGTGTTAAGGGCTTTAGATGCTAAGAAAAACTCTGTCTTATGGTTGACAAGAACAACTTTAAGTTGTGAGCTTAGGGCTCTAGATGATATGAATAGCTCAAGGCTATGGATAACATGAAAGACTTCTAGTCGTGAGATCAGGGGTCTAGATTCTATGAACAACTTAGTGTTGTGGATGATATGAAAGACACTGGGTTGTGAACTTAGCCCCCTAAATGCAATAATTAATGTTGGGTTGGGGTTGACATGAAAGACTTTGGGTTTTGAGCTCAGAGCTCTAGATGCTATGAACAACTCAAGGTTGTGTATGACTTGAGCCACTCTTGGTCTTCAGCTCACAACTCTTGATGCTATAACAACTTTGGGTTATGGTTGACATGAACGACTATAGGTAATACCTTAGGGGTTTAGATACTAACAACAATTGAGGGTATTCGATGACATGAAAGACTTCGGGTCATGAGCTTAAGACTTTAGATGCTATGAACAACTCTGGGTTGTGGTTGACATGAATGACTCCGGGTCAAGAGCTCAGGACTCCAGATGTTGTTAAAAACTTAGGGCATTAAATGTCATGAGCTACTCTATTTTGTGAACTTAGGCCACTAAATGTTATGAACAACTTTGGGTCTTGATAGACATGAACAACTCTTGGTTATGAGCTTAGGGCTCTTGATGCTACGAACAACTCAGGGTTACTGATGACATGAAAGACTTAGGGTCGTGAGCTTAGGGCTCTTAATGCTATGAATAGATAAAGACTGTGGATGACATGAACTACTCTAGGTGGTTATCTCAGGGCTCTAAATGCTATGAACAACTCAAGGCTATGGATGACATGAACTGCTCTAGGTCATGAGCTTAAGGCCCTAGATGCAATGAACATCTTTGGGTTGCACTTGACATGAAATACACTAGGTCAAAAGCTAAAAGCTCTAGATGCTATGAACAACTCAAGGTTGTGGATGACATGAGTCTCTTTGTGTCTTAAGGTCAATGATCCTGATGCTATGAATAGTTTTAAGCTATGGTTGACATGAACAACCCTAGGTCACAAGCTAAGGACTTCAAATGGTATGAACAACTCAGATCTAGTGATGACATGAGCCTCTTTGGGTCATGAGCTAAGGGCTTTAGATGGTATGAAAACCATTGGGCTGTGGTTGACATGAATAACTCTCGGTTGTGAGCTTAGGGCTCTAGATGCTATGAACAGCTCAAGGCTATGGATAACATGAAAGACTTTAGGTCGTGAGCTCAAGGCTTTAGATTCTATGAACAATTCAAGTTTGTCGATGACATGAAAGACTCTAGGTCGTGAGATTAGGGGTTTAGATTCTATGAACAACTTAGTGTTGTGGATGATACGAAAGACACTAGGTTATGAGCTCAGGGCCCTAGATGCAATGAAAAATGCTAAGCTGGGGTTGACATGAAAGACTCTTGGTCATCATCTCAAAGCTCTACATGTTATGAACAGCTCAAGGTTGTGTATGACTTAAGCCACTCTTGGTCTTGAGCTCACGACTCTAGATTCTATAACAACTTTAGGTTGTGGTTGACATGAATGACTATGGGTCATTACGTTAGGGATTTAGATGCTATGAACAACTCAGGCTTGTTAATGACATGAAAGACTCTGGGTCATGAGCTTAGGACTTTAGATACTATGAACAACTCTTGGTTGTGGTTGACATGAATGACTCCGGATTAGGAGATCAGGGTTCTACACGTTGTTAACAGCTTAGGGCACTAAATGACATGAGCTACTCTATTTTATGAACTCAAAGCACTAGATGCTATGAACAACTTTGGGTTGTGGTAGACATGAAAAACTCTTGGTCATGAGCTTAGGGCTCTTCACGCTATTAACAACTCAAAGTTGTCGATGACATGAAAGACTTAGGGTCGTGAGCTTAGGACTCTTAATGCTATGAATAGCTAAAGGCTGTGGATGACATGAGCTACTCTAGGTGCTGATCCTAGCACTTTACATGCTATGAACAACTCAAGGCTATGGTTGACATGAGGTCCTCTAGGTCATGAGCTCAAGGCTCTAGATGCTATGAAAAACTTTGGGATATGGTTAACATGAACGACTCCAGGTCATGAGCTCAAGGGCTTAGATGCTATAAACATCTTAAGGCTATGGATGACATGAATGACTTTGGGTCATTAACTCAAGGCCCTGGATGCAATGAAAATTTCTAGATTGTGGTTGACATATAAGACTCTAAGTCATGAGCTTAAGGCTTTAGATGATACGAATAGCTCTGGGCTATGGTTAGCATGAACGACTCAGGGTCGTGACCACAGGGCTTGAGATGCTAAGAATAGCTCAGAGCTATCAATGACATGAGGGACTCTGGGTCACGAACTCAAGGCCTTAGATGCTCTTAACAACTCTGGGTTGTGGTTGACATGAACGACTTTGGGTCATGAGCTCAAGGCTCTAGATTCTATGAACAACTCAAGGCTAATGATGACATGAAAGACTCTAGCTCGTGAGATCAGGGCTCTAGATTGTATAAAAAACTTATTGTTGTGGATTATATCAATGATTGGGTTGTGAGCATAGGGCACTAGATGCAATGAACGGCTTTAGGTTGCACTTGACATGAAAAACACTAGGTCGTGAGCTAAAAGCTCTAAATGCTATGAACAACTCAGAGTTGTGGATGACACGAATCATTTTGTGTCTTGAGATCAAGGATCTTGATGTTATGAATGGTTCTGGGCTATGGTAGACATGAACGACCCCGGGTCATGAGCTAAGGACTTCAGATGGTATGAACAACTCAGAGTTATTGATGACATGAGCCTCTTTGAGTCGTGAGCTGAGGGATTTAGATGCTATAAACACCTCTGGGCTGTGGTTGACTTGAACAACTTTAGGTTGTGAGCTTAGGGCTCTAGATTCTATGAAAAGTTCAAGGCTATAGATAACATGAAAAACTCTAGGTTGTTAGCTCAAGGCTCTAGATTCTATGAACAACTTAGTGTTGTGGATGATATGAAAGACACTGGGTTGTGAGCTCAAGGCCCTAGATGCAATGAACAATGTTGGGTTGGGGTTGACATGAAAGACTCTGGGTCGTGAGCTCACAGCTCTAGATGCTATGAACAACTTAAGGTTGTGGATTATTTGAGCCACTCTTGGTATTCAGCTCACAACTCTAAATGTTATGACAACTCTGGGTTGTGTTTCACATGAATGACTCCGGGTCATTACGTTAAGGATTTAGATGCAATGAACAACTGAGGGTTGTCAATGACATGAAAGACTTCGGGTCATAAGCTTAGGACTCTAGATTCTATAAGCAACTCAGAGCTATGGATAATGTGAACAACTCTGAGTCATGAGCTCAGGTACCTAGATACAATGAATGACTTTAGGCCATCATTGATAAGAAAGACTCTAGGTCATGAGCTTTGGGCTTTAGATGTTATGAACAGCTTAGTGTTGCGGAGAACAGGAACCACTCTATGTCTTGAGCTTAAAGCTTTAGATGCTATGAGTAGCTCCAGGCTATGGTTAACATGATCAACTATGGGTCATCAGCTTAAGCCTTTAGATGCTATTAACAACTCAGGTTATTGATGACATGAGCTATACTATGTCATGACCTGAGTGCTCTAGATGCTATGAACAACTTTGGGTTGTGGTTGACATTAATGACTCCAAGTCGTGTGCTTAGGGCTCTTGATGCTATGAACAACTTAGGCCTATCGATGACATGAAATGCTACAGGTCGTGAGCTTAGAGCTCTTGATGCTATGAACAGCTTAGTGTTGTGGATGACATGAGCCACTCTGTGTATGAACAACTCAGGGCTCTAGATGCTATGAATAGCTCTATGTTGTGGTTAACCTAGACAACTCCGAGTCATGAGCTCATGGCTTTAGATACTATTAAGAACTCAAGGTTGTAGATAACATGAGCTAATCTAGGTCATGAGCTCAGGATCTATAACAGTTATAGGTTGTGGTTGACATGAACGACTACAGGTCGTGTGCTCATTGCTCTTTATGCTATAAACAGCTCAGGGCTATCGATGATATGAAAGACTATGGGTCATGAGCTCAAAGCTCTTGGTCCTATGAATAGCTTAAGACTATGGATGACAAAAGCTACTCTAAGTCGTGAGCTCATATCTTTAAATGCTATGAACAACTAAGGTTTGTGGATGACATGAGATTCTCTTAGTCATGAGCTTAGGGCTTTAGATGCTATGAATATCTTTGGGTTGTTGTTGATGAGAACGACTCTAGGCCGTCAATGATTACTACTCAAAAAGTGCTATTTTATAGCTTGTAATTAACTCTTTTAAACACTTTTGAGTAGTAGTTATTACCTTTTAACTCAATTGGCATGTTAAGGACCCTTGCAATTGTTTCTAATCAAATTGTGTTAAGTTTTGGTGTTTTTGATAGCTTTTTTTATCACCAAAGCAATCCAAGAATGAGGGAGAGCTCTATATAATCCATGGCAAAGCAAATGGAAGCTCATTTACATGAAGAATCCAATCTTTAGAGCTTTGAAGTCCTTTGCCAAAAGCAAATCAAGAATGTAAGGAGGAAAAACAGAGAAAGGAATCTAACATGAAGAAATCCAAGAGAATAGCATCTGTAGGACACATTTCAATCACTTCATGGAGTCCATTTTATACATACTATATATTGTTTCGAATCTTAGGAAGTTAAGAGTCCAACGCTTCAAACAATGTGCAAATTAGAGCTGAAACGAAGAAGTCATGGCCATTTGAAGACAACCGCACCAAGTTGAGTGAAAATTTCGTAGTTGCAAAATCAGCTTGCGAAATCAACTTGCGAAAATTTCGCAAGTTGTTTCACAGCTGGGAAACCACCTGCAGGCACACGTGTGCCACTTCACAAGTTCAAATTCCATTTTCGCAGCTGCGAATCAAGTTGCGAAATCATCTCCAAGGTGCGAATCAAGTTATGAAATCATCTCCAAGTTGTGAAATCACCTCCAAGTTGCGAAATCACAAATTCAACTTGTGAAATTTTCACAAGTTGCATTTGAACTTGCAAAATCCACCTGTGTAATCTCAGATATTTGCGATCGACTCAGTTAGATTTTTTCTCAAGATATTTTATGTAAATTTATTTTTTCTCCTTGTAATCAGCTAAAGATATTATTGGGATATTTAGGATATCTAAAGGGAGGTTAAAAATATCTCTCTGGATATTTCTTAGAAAATATCTTCTATATATATCTCTGAACCAATATAAAAAAAACCAGAGATGTAATCCACGAAAGGAGGATCATAGTAAGAAATATATCTACAAAGCACTTGCTCTGCTTTTCCTACACATTTTTGTTTTCTTGTTATTTTTATTTCTAGCCAAACAAACTCTGAGGATGTTTTCCCAGAGAATGAATGGCTAGGATTTTTGTTTCTTGGAGTGAAGAAAGCCGGGTAGGGTTCCGAATGCAAAAATTGGAAGTTTTGTTGTTTCAGTTTTTAATGAAGAGAAAGTGTGACCCATTAATGGTTTTTATATTTTTAGTTAACTTAAAATTCCTTAAAATCACCTGGGCCAACACTTGGTAAGGCAAGTGGACTCCGTCCATTGAGTTACACTAGTTTATCTCTTGCGAGCCTTTGGGAGGTGGTTTAAAGGTAGGATTTTCTAGAATAGCCAACACTTGGTAAGCTTTTGGACTCTCAGGAGACATCCATTAGTTATCTCTTGTGAGCTTTTGACGGGTAATCCAAGGTTAAGGATCACCTTGAATGGCCAATACTAGGTGAGAGGTATGAACCATTGCAAGATGCATCAGTGAAAGAGATTTAGTGTTTGAACCCATTAAGGGGAAGCATATGTACCACACCGATTCGGGAAATAACTATATGTTAAATCCCTAATGCGAAGAAGAGATTCAAGTGATCGAAACTCCTTTTTTGTATGACAAACCTGAGCCTAGTGATCTAAAACTCCAAGAAACACTTTTCTTTGTAATTAAAATCAGTTACTATTTTTGGTTAGCTTAAAACCAACCCTTTTTCAACCAAAGATTATGTTTTCTTTTAAAGCTAACCCTGAAAAGAAAAAGCACCAATTCAGCTCTTTAACTAATATCTATTGTGAAGTGAAAACCCATCCCAGTGAACGATCCTAGAGCCACTATGCTATGCTAGCTGAGGCTATCCTAGTACATGGTGAAATAGGTTATAAATTTTGTTGATTACTCCCGTCTGAGGACCGAAATCAAGGTACACCAGTTGATTGAGCATTAATCAATAGGGCATACACCAGTTGGGCACGAAATCAGTCAACTCAAGGTTATAGATGCTATGACAAGATTAGGGTTATGGATGACATAAGCCACTTTGGGCCGTGAGCTCGAGCCTCTAAATGCGATGAATAGCTCTAGGCAGTGGTTGACATGAACGACTTTGGGTCGTGAGCTCAAGGCTCTAGATGCCATGAACAACTCAAGGATATGGATGACATGTGCCACTTTAGGTCTTAAGCTTAGGGCTCTAGATGCTATGAATAGCTTTGGGTTGTGGTTGGCATGAATGACTTTGGGTTGTAAGCTTTGGGCTTTAGATGCTATGAACCGATCAACGTTGTCGCTGACATTACCCACTTTGGGTCGTGAGCTCAGGGCTTTAGATGCTATCAACAACTTTAAGCTATGGTTGACATGAACGACTCCGTGTTGTGAGCTCAAGGCTCAAGATTCTATGAACAACTCAAGGTTGTTAATAACATGAAAGACTTTGGGTCATGAGCTTAGGGCTCAAGATTCTATGAACCGCTCAAGTTTGTTGATGACATGAAATACTTCAGTTCATGAGCTCAAGGCTTTAGATTCTATGAATAGATTAGGGTTGTGGATGATACAAATGACTCTCGGTCATGAGCTCAAGGCCATAGATGCAATGAATAGCTCTGGTTTGTGCTTGACATGAAAGACACTAGGTCATGAGCTTAGAGCTCTAGAAGCTATGAACAGCTCAGGGTTGTGAATGATATAAGCCACTTTAGGTCTTCAGCTAAGGGCTCTAGATGCTCTTAACAACTCTAGGTTGTGGTTGACATGAACAAATCTAAGTCACTAGCTTAGGCCTTTAGATGCTATGAACAACTCAAAGTCATTGATGACATGAGCCACTCTTGATCGTGAGTTCAAGGCGTTAGATGTTACGCACAACTCTGGGTTATGGTTGACATGAACAACTTTGGGTTGTGAGCTAAGGGATGTAGATTCTCTAAAGTGCTCAGGAATGTCGATGACAAGAAATGCTCCAGGTCGTGAGCTCAGGACTCTAGATTGTATGAACTACTCAGGATTCTGGATAACATAAACGACTTTGAGTCATGAGCTTAGGGCCCTAGATGCGATGAACAACTATAAGCTAGGGTTGACACGAAAGACTTCGGGTCATGAGCTTACGGTTCAAGATGCTAAGAATAGCTTAGGGTTATAGATGACATCAGCCACTCTAGGTCTTGAGCTCAAGGCTCTAGATGCTATGAACAACCCTATCCTGTGGTTGACATGAACGACTCCAATTTGGGAGCTCAAGGTCTAGATGTTATTAATAGCTTAGGGTTGTGAGTGACATGAGGTACTCTAGATTATGAGCTTAAGGCTTTAGATGAGATGAACAACTCTAGGTTGTGGTTGACATGAACGACTCCGGTTTGGGAGCTCAGGGTCTAGATGTTATTAACAGCTTAGGGTTGTGAATGACATGAGCTACTCTAGGTTATGAGCTTAAGGCTTTAGATGTGATGAACAACTCTAGGTTGTGGTTGACATGAACAACTCTAGGTCATGGGCTTAGGGCTCTTGATTCTATGAACAACTTAGGGTTGTCGATGACATGAAAGACAATGGGTCATAAGCTAAGGGCTATTGATACTATGAATAACTCAGAGTTGTGGTTGACATTAATGACTCTTGGTCATGAGATCAGGGCACTAGTTGCTAAAAATAGTTGAGGGATATGGAAAACATGGGCTACTCCTAGTCATGAGCTAAAGACTTTAAATGTTATGAATAACATTGGGCAGTGGTTGACATGAACAACTCTCACTCATAAGCTTAGGGCTTTAGATGTTATGAACAACTTTACGTTATAGTTGACATGAACGACTCAAGGTCATGAGCTCAGGGCTCAAGATTCTATGAACAACTCAGAGTTGTGGATGACATGAATAACTATAGGTCATGAGCTCAAGCCTTAGATGCAATGAACAACTTTAGGCAATGGTTGACATGAAAGACTCCAAGTTGTGAGCCCATGGCTCTAGACACTATGAACAACTCAAGGCTATGGATGATATTAGCCACTCTAGGTCTTGAGCTCAGGGCTTTAAATGCTATGAACAACTCTAGGTTATGATTGACATGAACGACTCTGAATCATGAGCTCCAGGCTCTAGATGTTATTAATTTCTCAGGGTTGTGGAAGACATGAGGTACTCTAGGTCGTGAGCTCAAGGTTCTAAATGTTATGAACAACTTTAGGCTATGGTTGAGATGAATGACTCCGGGTCGTGAGCTCAGGGCTCTTGATGCTATGAACAACTTAGAGCTATCAATGACATGAAAGACTATGAGTCATGAGTTCAACGTTGTAGATACTATGCACAACACAAGGTTATGATTAACATGAATGACTCTCGATTGTGAGCTCAAGGCTCCTGTTTCTATTAATAGATAAGGGTTGTGGGTAACATGGGATACTCTTGGTTGTGAGCTTAGGGTTCTAAATGCTATGAACAATGTTGGGTTGTGGTTGACATGAATGACTCTATGTCGTGAGTTCAGGCCTCTAGATGCTATGAACAACTCAGAGTAGTGGAGGACATGAACAACTATAGGTTGTGAGCTCAGGGCCCTGGATGCAACGAATAGCTCTAGGTTGTGGTTGGCATGAAAAACTCTAAGTTGTGAGCTCATATCTTTAGATTCTATGAACAACCCAGATCTATGGATGACATTAGCCACTTTAGGACTTGAGCTTAAGGCTCTAAATGCTATGAACAAGTATAGTTTGTGGTTGACATGAATGACTTCAAGTCATGAGCTCCAGGCTCTATATGCTATTAATAGCTCAGATTTGTGGAAGACATGAGGTAATCTAATTCATGAGCTCGAAGCTCTAGATGCTATGAACAGATTTGAGCTATGGTTTAAATGAACGACTCTGAGTCGTGAGCTCAAGGCTCTTGATGCTATGAACAACATAGAGCTGTCAATGACATGAAAGACTACAAGTCATGAACTCAATGCTATAGATACTATGAACAACTTAGGTTTATGATTGACATAAACGACTCTTGATCGTGAGCTCAAAGCTCTAGTTGTTGTGAACAGCTAAGGGCTATGGATAACATGGGATACTCTTAGTTGTGAGCTCAAGGCTCTAAATGCTATGAACAATGTTGGGCTATGGTTGACATGAATGACTCCATGTCGTGAGCTCATGGCTTTAAATGCTATGAACAAATTAAGGTTATGGATGACATGAACGACTCTAAATCGTGAGATCAAGGCCCTAGATTCTATAACCAACTCTATAGTGTGGCTGAGATGAATGACTATGGGTCATGAGCTCAGGGCTCTAAATGTTATGAACAACGTTGGGTTGTGGCTGACATGAATGAATTTGGGGTTTTGAGCTTAGGGCTCTAAATGCTATTAACAACTCAAGGATGTTGATGACATGAGCTATTCTAGTTCGTGAGCTCAAGGCACTAGATGATATGAAGAACTTTGGGTTGTGGTTAACATAAACGACTCCTAGTCCTGAGCTCAAGGCTTTAAATGCTATCAACAACTCAGGGTTCTTGATGACATGAGCTAATTTGAGTCATGAGCTCAAGGCTTTAAATGCTATGAACAACTTTAGGTTGTGGTTGACATGAACGAATCCGAGTTATGAGCTCAGAGCTCTAGATGTTGTGAATAAATTAGGGTTTTCGATGACATGAAAGAATCTGGGTCATGAGCTAAAGGCTCTAGATTCTATGAACAAATGGGATTGTTGATGGCATCAGTCATTCTAGGTCTTGTGCTCAAGGCTCTAGATGCTATGAACGACTCTAGGTTGTGGTTGACATGAATGACTCTAGGTCATTATCTTAGGACTATAGATGCTATTAACAACTTAAAGCTATGGATGAAATGAGTTTCTCTTACTTGTGAGCTCAGGGATCAAGATGCTATGAACAGCTCTAGGTTGTGGTTGACATGAATAACTCCGGGTCATGAGCTCAGGGTTCTTGATGCTATGAACAACTCAGGGTTTTCGATGACATGAAAGATTATGGGTCATGAGCTTAGGGCTCTATATACTATGAGCAGCTTAGAGATGTGGTTGACATGAATGACACTTGGTCATGAGCTTAAGGGATTAACTATTATAAACAATTAAGGGTTGGGGATAACACAAGCTACTCAGGGTCATGAGCTTAGGGCTCTAGATGCAATGAACAATGTTGGGTTGTGTTTGATATGAACGAATCTATGTCATGAGCTTAGGGCTCTAAATGTTATGAACAAGTCAGGGCTATTGATGACATGAAAGACTTTAGGTCATGAGGTCAGGGCTCTAGATGCTATGAACAACGTTGGGCTATGGTTGACATGAATAACTCCATGTCTTGAGCTCATGGCTCTAAATGCTATGAACAAGTTAGTGTTATGGATGACATAAACGACTCTAAGTCGTGAGGTCAGGGCTCTAGATTCTATGAACAACTCTATAGTGTGGTTGAGATGAACGACTATGGGTCATGAGCTCAGGGATTTAAATGCTATTAACAACTCAAGGATGTTGATGACATGAGCTACTCTAGTTCATGAGCTGAAGGCACTAGATGATATGAAGAACTTTGGGTTGTGGTTAACATAAACGACTCCTAGTCCTGAGCTCAAGGCTTTAAATGCTATCAACAACTCAGGGTTCTCGACGACATGAGCTAATTTGAGTCGTGAGCTCAAGGCTTCAAATGTTATGAACAACTTTCAGTTGTGTTTGACATGAACGATTCTGAGTTATGAGCTCAAAGTTCTAGATGTTATGAATATCTCAGGGTTGTCATTGACATGAAAGACTTTGGGTCGTGAGCTCAAGGCTCTAGATTCTATGAACAATTAGGGTTGTTGATGACATCTGTCATTCTAGGTCTTGTGCTCAAGGCTCTAGATGCTATGAACAACTCTGGGTTATGGTTGACATCAATGACTTTAGGTCGTGAGCTTAGGGCTCTAGATGCTATTAACAGCTCAGGGCTATGGATGAAATGAGTTTCTCTTACTTGTGAGCTCAGGGCTCAAGATGCTATGAACAGCTCTAGGTTGTGGTTGACATGAACGACTCTGGGTTATTGATTACTACTCAAAAAGTGCTATTTGATAGCTTGTAATTAATCCTTTTAAACACTTTTGAATAGTAGTTATTGCCTTTTAACCCAATTCACATGTTAAGGACCCTTGCAATCAATTCTAATCAAATTGTTTTAAGTTTTGGTGTTTTGATAGCTTTTTTATCACCAAAGCAATCCGAGATAGAGGAGAGTTATTTGGAATCCATGGCAAAGCAATGGAAAGCTCAGAAACATGAAGAACCGAAGCTTTGAAGTCCTTTGCCATAAGCAAATTCGGAATGCAAAAAGGAGAGAAGCAAAGAGGAAAACAGAGTGAAGAAAACAGAGGACAGCAGCTGCAGTCTTCTTTTGCACTTTTGGAGCACTTCCCGAAGTCCATTTTCTACATGCTATATGTCATTTGAAATCTTAGGAAGTCAACAATCCAATGCTTCAAACGGGGCACAATTTGGAGCTGAAATGAGGAAGTTACAGCCGCTGGAAGCAGATTACTCCAAGCTGAAGGAAGGATTTAGCAAAGTGTTGCGAAATCAGCCTTTTGTTGCGGAATGATTTCGCAGCCTTTTTGCACAATGCTATGGTTTTCCCCTGAAGTTTCATGACGCGATGGAAGCCAATCACCACAAGATGAAAGCCAACTTCGCAGCGGTGCGAAATCAGCTGATTGCTGCGGAGTAATTTCGCAGCCCTTCTTGTGCATCTGCGAAATCTCGCAGACCTCATTTTGCACAGTGCAACGGTCCTGAAGCTTCCCGATAGTTGTGCACCGACTCTTTTAGATCTTTTCTTCTGATATTTTTGTGTCTAAATTTCCATTTTCTCCTTGTATTCAGCCACTCATGTAATTCCTTAGCTAGGAAGTATCCAAGGAAGGGTAAATTACCTTCCTATATAAACTCTCAGGAGGATTCTCGGAGGAGTTTGTTCCAGAGCATCCTTTGTACAAATTTGCAAGGAAGTAAAATACAGAGCACTTGCTCTGTTTCTTCTTTATATTCTTGTTTTCTCTTTAGTTTTCTTTCTAGCCAATCAAACTCTGAGGATTTTTCCTTAGAGGATGAGAGGCTAGGTTCTTCGTCTCTTGGAGCTAAGGTAACCGGGTAAGTTTCCACATGCATAAATTGGAAGTTTTGTTGTTTTAGTTTTTAATGAAGAGAAAGTGTGACCCGTTAATGGTTTTTATCTTTTTAGTTAACTTAAAACGCCTTTAAATCACCTGGGCCAACACTTGGTAAGGCAAGTGATCTCCGCCCATGGACATTCACTAGTTTACCCCTTGCGAGCCTCTGGGAGGTGACTTGAAGGTAGGATTTTCTAGAATTGCCAACACTTGGTAAGCTTTTGGACTCCAAGGAGACATCCATTAGTTATCTCTTGCGAGCTTTTGACGGGTAATCCAAGGTTAAAGATCACCTTGAATGGTAAGTGCTAGGTGAGAGGTATGAGCCATTGCAAGTTGCATCAGTGAGAGGGATTTAGTGTTTGAACCCATTAATGGGAAGCATCTGTACAACACCGGTTGGAGAAGGAACTATATGTTAATTCTCTAATGCGAGGAAAAGAAACAAGTGACCGAAACTCCCTTTTTGTATGAGGAATCTGAGCCTAGTGATCTGAAACTCCAAGAAACACTTTTCTTTGTAAGTAAAATCAGTTACTATTTTTGGTTAGCTTAAAACCAATCTTTATTCAAACGTCTTTATGTTTTCTTTGAAAGCTAACCTTGAAATGAAAAGGCACCAATTCATCTTTGAATTGATATCATTTGTGAAGTGAAAACCCATCCCAGTGAACGATCCTAGAGCCACTATGCTATAGTAGCTTTGTCTTTGCTACCCTAGTATATGGTGTAATAGGTTATAAATTTTGTTGATTAATCCCTTAATCAAGGAGCACCAGCTGGACACGAATCAGTTGAGACACCAATTAGGCATGAATCAGTTATGAGCTTAGGGCTCTTAATGGTATGAACAACTCAGGGTTTTCAATGACATGAAAGATTATGGGTCATGAGCTTAAGGCTCTATATACTATGAGCAGCTTAGAGTTGTGGTTGACATGAATGACACTTGCTCGTGAGCTTAAGGGATTAGCTGCTATAAACAATTAAGGACTGTGGATAACACGGGATACTCTGGGTCGTGAGCTTAAGGCTCTAGATGCAATGAATAATGTTGGGTAGTGGTTGATATGAATGACTCTATGTCATGAACTCAGGGTTCTAAATGTTATGAATAAGTCAAGGCTATTGATGACATGAAAGACTTTAGGTCATGAGGTCAGGGCTTTAGATGCTATGAATAGCTCTAGGTTGTGGTTGACATGAATGGCTTCATGTCATGAGATGAGGACTCCAGATGCCAAGAATGGCCCGGGGATGTGAATAACATCAACTACTCTAGGTCATAAGCTCAAGACTTAAAATGTTATGAACAACGTTGGGTTGTGGTTGACATAAACGACTCCGGGTTGTGAGCTTAGGGCTCTAAATTCTATTAACATCTCAGGGTTGTCAATAACATAAAAGACTATGGGTTGTGAGCTTAAGGCTTTATATACTATGAACAACTCAAGGTTGTGTTTGACATGAATGACTATGGGTCATGAGCTCAAGGCTCAAGATGCTATGAATAGCTCAGGGCTATGCATAACATGGGCTACTCTAAGTCGTGAGCTTGTGGCTCTAGATGTTATGAATAACGTTGGGTTGTGGTTGACATGAACAACTTTGTCTCGTGAGCTCAGAGCCCTAGATGCTATGAACAGCTCTAGGCGATGGTTTATATGAACAACTCTAAGTTGTTAGATCAAGGCTCTATATGTTATAAACAGCTTTGGGCAATGGTTGTCATGAAAGAGTCTGGGTCATGAGCTTTGTACTTTAGATGTTATGAGAAGCTCAGGGCTGTTAATGACATGAAAGACTCTGAATCATGAGCATTAGGTTGTGGATGACATGAATGACTCGAGGTTTTGAGCTAAGGCCTACAGATACGATAACATCTTAAGGTTGTGGTTGACATGAATGACTTTAGGTTGTGTATTCAAGACTTTAGATGCTATGAATAGCTTAAAGCTCTAGGTGTTATGAGTAATAGTAGGTTGTGGTTAATATAAATGACTTCAGGTCATGAGCTCACAACTCTAGATGCTATTAAAAGCTCAGGGTTATGGATGACATGAGATTTTCTTGTTTGTAAGCTTAAGGCACTACATGCTATCAACAACTCTTGGTTGTGGTTGACATGAACGAATTCGGGTCATGAGCTAAGAGCTCTTGATGCTATGAACAACCCTGGGTTATCGATGACATAAAAGACTACAGGTCGTGAGCTCATGGCTCTTGGTGTTATAAACAACTAAAGGCTACGAATGACATGAGCTATTCTAGGTCATGAACTCAAGGCTTTAAATGCTATGAATAGATCAGGCTTGTGGATGACATGAGCTTCTCTTAGTCATGAGTTGAGGTCTCTAAATGCTATTAGCAGGTCAAGATTGTGCATGACATGAATGACTTAGGGTCGTGAACTAAAGACAATATATACTATGAACATCTCAGGGTTGTGGTTGACATGAATGACTCTAGGTCATGAGCTTAGGGCTTTAGATGCTATGAACAACTAAGGATTGTCGATGACATGTGCCACTTTGGGTCTGGAGCTTAGGGATTTAGTTGCTATGAACTGCTCTGGGATGTGGTTGACATGAATGACTCTAGGGAGTGAGCTCAGGGTTTTAGGTGATATGAACAACTCAAGGTTCCTGATGACATGAAATATTCCAAGTCGTGAGCTTAAGGCTTTAGATTCTATTAGCAAGATAGGGTTATGGATGACATGAAAGACTCTAGGTTGGGAGTTTAGGGCCCTAAATGTAATGAACGGATTTAGGTTGTGGTTGACATTAATGACTCTGGGTATTGTGCTGAGGGCTTTAGATGCTATGAACAGCTCAGGGTTGTCAATGACATAAACCACTCTGAGTCATGAGATGAAGGCTTTAGATGCTATGAAAAACTTTTGATTGTGGTTGACATGAAGGACTCCGGGTCATGACCTCAAGGCTCTAGATGCTATGAATATCTCAGGGTTGTCAATGACATGAAAGACTCCGAGTTGTGAGCATAGAGCTCTAGATTCTATGAATAGGTTAGGGTTGTGGATGACATGAATGACTCTCGATCGTGAGTTCTAGGCCTTAGATGTAGTGAACAACTCTAGGTTGTGGTTGACATGAAAGACTTTGAGTCGTGAGCTCATGGCTCTAGATGCTATGAACAACTCAAGGTTATTGATGACATGAACCACTCTAGGTTGTGAGCTCAAGGCTTTAGATGCTATGAAAAGCTATAGGTTATGGTTGACATGAACGTCTCCTAGTCATGAGCTCACAGCTCTAGATGTTATGAACAACTTAGGGTTTTTATGACATGAAAGACTTGGGGTTGTGAGGACGGGACTCTAGATTCTATGAACAGGTCAGGGTTGTGGATGAAATGAATGACTCTCAGTCGTGAGCTCAGGGCTCTAAATGCAATGAACAACTCAGGGTTGTGGTTGACAGGAAAGACTTTGAGTCATGAACTCATGCCTTTAAATGCTATGAATAGCTCTAGGCTATGGTTGACATGAATGACTCCGGGTTGTGAGCTTAGGGCTTTAGATGCTATTAATAGCTCAGGGTATTGGATGACATGAGGTACTCTAGGTCATAAGCTTAAGGCTTTAGATGCTATGAACATCTTTGGGCTATGTTTGACAATAACGACTCTAAGTTGTGCCCTTAGGGCTCATGATGAAATGAACAATGATTCTGTGCCCAACTGGTGTATGTCTTGTTGATTGGTGATCAATCAACTAGTGTACCTTGATTTCGGTCCTCAGACAAGAGTAATCAAAAAAATTTATAACCTATTTCACCATGTATTAGGATAGCCTCAACTAGCATAGCATAGTGGCTCTAGGATCGTTCACTGGGAGGGGTTTTCAAATTACAACTGATATTAATTCAAATTTGAATTGGTGTATTTTCATTTCAAGGTTAGCTTTAAAAGAAAACATAAACTTTGGTTGAAAACAGGTTGGTTTTAAATTAACTAAAAATAGTAACTGAAATTACTTATACAGAAAAGTGTTTCTTGGAGTTTTTAGATCACTAGGGTCAGGTTCCTATTAGAAAAAGAGAGTTCCGGTAACTTGAATCTTTTCCTCGCATTGGGGATTTAACATATAGTTATTTCCCGAACCGGTATGGTACAGATGCTTCCCTTTTATGGATTCAAACACTAATTCTCTGTCACTGAATCGTCTTGCAATGGCTCGTGCCTCTCACCTAGCATTTTCCATTCAAGGTGATCCTTAACCTTGGATTACCCTTCAAAAGCTCGCAAGAGATAACTAATGGATGTCTCCTTAGAGTCCAAAAGCTTACCAAGTGTTGGCTATTCTAGAAAATCCTACCTTTGAACCACCTTCCAAAGGCTCACAAGAGATAAACTTGTGTATCTCAATGGACGGAGATCACTTGCCTTACCAAGTGTTGGCCCAGGTGATTTTAAGTTAACTAAAAACATAGAAACTATTAACGGGTCACACTTTCTCTTTATTAAAAGCTGAAACAACAAAACTTCCAATTTTTAAATTCGGCACCTTACCCAGCTTCCTTAACTCCAAGAGACAAAAATCATAGCCACTCATTCTCTGAGGAAACATCCTGAGAGCTTGTTTGGCTAATGAGACAAATACAATCAAAATGAGTAGGTAAGGCAGAGCAAAGCTCTGTGTATTACTTTCTTCCAAACTATACAAAAAGTTGGTCTCTGAGAACAAGCTCCCGAGATATCCTTGTGTAAAGAAAATTACAAATGATATATAGGAGGTTATTCACCCTTTCTTCTTACTTCCTAACTAAGGAATCCTATGATTGGTGGATTACAAAGAGAAAATGGGGATTTAAACAACAAATATCTGAAGAAAAAATCTAAAAGAGTCGGTCACAAATATCGGGGAGCACTCAAGTGGATTTCGCAACTTGCAACATGGCCTGTAAAAATTCGCAAGCTGAAAGTCTCCATTTCGCACAGAAAGGCTGATTTCTCAGCTAGCACTTTGTGATTTCGCAGCTTGTGAAATTGCCTTTTAGCTTGGTGCGATTGGCTTCCAATGGCTATAACTTCTTTATTTCAGCTCTGATTTGTGCATCGTTTGAAGCGTTGGACTGCTGACTTCCCAAGCTTCGAAAGAACATATAGTATGATGAAAACAAACTCTGGGAAGTGCTTGAAATGTGTCCAATAGTTTCTATTCTCTTGAATTTCTTCATGTTAGATTTCCCTCTTTGTTTCTCTTCCTTACATTCATGATTTGCTTTTGGAAAAGGACTAAAAAGCTCCAAAGCTTGGATTCTTCTTGTAAATGAGCTTCCATTTCCTTTTACATGGATTATATAGAACTCTCCCTCATCTTAGATTGCTTTGGTGATCAAAAAGCTATCAAAAGCACCAAAACTTAACACAATTTGATTAGAAATGATTACAAGGGTCCTTAACATGCCAATTGAGTTCAAAGGTAATAAACACTACTCAAAAGTGTTTAAAAGAGTTAATTACAAGCTATAAAATAGCACTTTTTGAGTAGTAATCACTCTCCCCAACCGACATATTACTAGTCCCTTAGCAATGAAGGAAAGAAAAAGAAAAATAAACAGTACTATAATTTACAACATCATGCTGATCACTTCAAAAATTTTCAAGTGGCATGATGATCAAACTCTCACATGGAACATTAAAGATATAAAACTCAAACTTCAACAAGAGTTGTCAAATAACTTGTCTAATCACAATTCATAAAGAGAAGGCATTATGCAAATTCAAGCTTTAAAAGAGTTTCCACTCCCAAAGGGTCAAACCTTAATCTTCCACAAAAAT
Organism: Vitis cinerea var. helleri x Vitis rupestris; assembly: GCA_945999865.1. Classification (NCBI taxonomy): domain Eukaryota; kingdom Viridiplantae; phylum Streptophyta; class Magnoliopsida; order Vitales; family Vitaceae; genus Vitis; species Vitis cinerea var. helleri x Vitis rupestris. The sequence continues at coordinate 15,817,421 of OX253915.1, forward strand.
CTAAGTGTTGCTTATTAGTTTCCGAATATAGTATGCTGAACTAATCTCTCCCCCCAACCTAGTTATTTTTCAAATCTTAGCAAACTGACAACCTTCAATAGGCTAAGAACACACCTTTTGGTTCACAATTTTTTCATTATAGGAATATAAGGCTTAAAGGTATTCTTTTCTAAATTGTCCATGTAGCAGGGGTCCATCGATGACTCCCAACCAATTAAGGTTTAGGGCATCAAGCTTTAAGGATCTTTCAACCACTAACTCCTCAGATTTTACCCCAGACTTTTGAGAATGAATTTTAATACCCAAGCACCTACAGTATGTTAAACTCCACCTATTCACCCTTGTAACGAGCATTGAAGTCGGTGACTCCCAACCAATTAAGGCTTAGGGCACCAGGTATTAAAGATTTTCACCATATACCCCTCAAACCTTGCTCGGGTTTCAAGGCAAGTAAAACATTTTTTTTTCTTTTTTTTCTTTTTTTCAAAGGCTCATTGGCCTTTTATAAGGTGTCCCAACAATATTAAAATGAGGTCAAAAGTACCAAGTCTAAAATTTCCTAAGTCAAGGGGTGAAATAGTTTTTCATCTTATAATCGAAACCTAGTGTGCACAGTGTGTGAATAGCTTAAAGTGGAAGAACTAAGGTTGAATTCAATAGAAGTTTCAACAATTCATCAACTTTAGTAAGCATAATACAAACTCTAAGTCACGTAAAAAGACAAAAATTCAATTTCTCCCTTTTCACTTTGAAAATTTTTCCTTAATAACCATGGAGAGTAGAATAAAAATTTTTTTAAAATTTTAAAATTAAGCAAAAAAACAACTAAATTATCAAAATAACTTAGCATTAATAGCAAAACTTCCTTCCTCAACTCCCCCCCCCCCCCCAACCAAGCTGAACATTGCCCTCAATGTGGCAAGAGCGATTGAAACTACAGGGAGGAAGTGGTACCTCCTGAGTGACATGGAGTCTGAGTCATATAGGAGAAACCACATGTTTCAAAAACAACAAAAAATATGAGTAGAGCAAATAAAATGAGATTATGCTAAGTATACTAAAAAATGATGGATATGTATTACTTTAAGAAAGTACACTATGAACTAAGAACAAGTAATACATCCAATCCCAGTATATAAAACATCAAAAACATAGGATTACGAGTTCTACTATAATAAGTAAATAAAAAAATGGATAAATGATCAGGTGGTGGTGGGAGGATCATGTGGAGACGATGGCTCGGCTGTAGAAGTTTGTGTGCTCGAGATGGGTGTCTCTATCTGTCCTGTAGTCGTCTCCTCAAGGGGTACAGTCTGCTCTGTTGGAGGAACATCCTGGGATGGATCTGTAGGCTCTGATGGGCCAGGCATATCATGTTCAGGTGGTGATAGAATACCCAAATGTTGTTGTATCTGCCTAAGGATGGCAGTATGCTGGGTCTGGGTGGCAATAAGCTGATCCTAATGTGCACGTACGACTGCTATCTGCTAGGCAAGGACGCTCTGAGTAGCAGTCAATGTCTGCAAAGTATGACATAGGCCTCTAAACTCTGAAATAGATATGGCAATACTAGACTCAGATGGATGAGGCGCGAATATAGCTGGTACAATTGGCGGAGTCCCGGGAGTGGTAGGAGGAGCAGATGATGTGGCCTCAAGAGTAAGTCCTGTAGAAGGCACTACACGGGCAGGTGCTATGACCTCTGTAGATATCTCAACCTCCTGTGGCTCCTCTGGCTGTGCTATCTCTAGATGCTCTGGTCCAGTTGGGGCTCCTGGCTATGCAACATAAGCCGTCATACTAGTCCATTTGTCGAGAGTGAATATCTCTTAGCAAATGCATCTATGCTTAAGCTGAGGCTCAGAAGGATAGCCCAAGTGCTCTAATATCTGATAAAGCAACCTCGGGAATAGCAGTGGAATCACATCTACTCTCAGTAGCTTCTTTCTGTGGACCTTCTCTTCAAAGTAAAGAAGAGCAGTCATTATCAAATGATGAGGGCGAAAGTAAAAACCCTTTGATATCCTGAACAAGGCCTCCAGTATAGCTCCCCTTCTCTACACCATATGCTAAAGTGGAAATATGTTGTGGCGTAGGAGTGCATCCAGAAGAAACATGCTGGGTGGAAGCTCCTTTCTCAATAGAAACGAGCGTGTGGATGTCCCCTTGGACAAAATACGAACCATATCACTCTGAGAAGGATGATCCCACTCTCTATAATCAGCTGGACGCACTGGCTCATATGGAATACGTAGGGCCTCTGCTATGTGTCTGGCTCCTAAGATATCATGACGTCCATAAATAGTGAAATGGATGATAGTAGGATCCCGGACACGATGCGTAGTCATAGACTGATAAAAGTCTAATGCTACTCGAGAATAGAAGAAATCCCTTGGAGTCATCAGGTGCTCCAAATGGTACCTCTAAAGTAAGTGGAATGAATCTCTGAGTTCTAACTGGTGTCTGAAAGTCTCTCTATCAAAACATAGCTCGGAGTGGAATGGTCTAGCCCGGTAATCCAAATTGCCCTCTATGGGTGGCTGAGTAACCATAGGTCGCCTGATAACCACCTCCGGAGTCATCCCAGAAGGAATCTGAGACTCTATAGTAAGCGGCTGAGGTTCTGATGGAGGCTTTGATGGCTCTACTGGAGCTGAGATTCTGGCATTCTTCGTAGGAGGACGACTAGCTGACTTCTTGAGATGTGAAGAGCTTGCCCCTGGTGTAGTGGGCGGTCTCCTAGTTTGATATCTTCTTTGAGGAGGGCTAGACGGCGCTCCATCTTTGGAAGGTGGGATGGCGGGTGGCTGTGGAGGCTCAGTCATGGAGTCTCGCACAGGTGAGGCTCTCAGTGTACTGCTGCAGGATGATGGAGATGGGGTCTTGCCTCCTCTTGTTTTAGCCATGGATGAAGTGAAAAGACTTCAGAGGGGTGGACGGAGGTGCACGGGGTGCTATGCTTCAAATGGATGTCCTTTGGACTTCCCTTGGAGATGGCCCTCTAATTTTGGTTGAGTTTCACACTTGAAGAGGCTTTTCCCAGGTCAATGTAGCTGTGCGAAATGAAACTTAGGAATTTAGAGGCTTAAATAGGTGTTCAAAAGATGGTTGGAATTTTCACAGGAAGAGGGCCATTTCGCAGACAAATGGGGATTTCGCAGTAATAGGAGGATTTCGCAAATGGTTTCGCAGCTCATTTCGCAGCTGCGAAATGGGCTTTTGGGGCTACGAAATGGCACATGTGTGCCTGGGGATGGTTTCGCAGTTGCGAAAATTTTCGCTGGGGGAGGCTTGTGGCTGCGAAATTTTGCTTTGGAGGGTTTCACAGCTGCGAAATGGCACACGTGTGCCGCCTAAGGGTGGTTTCGCAGGGAAACCCTCTTTTCGCAGCATAACCCCATTTTCGTAGGATGGCTCTTTTGGCTGCGAAATGTTTTCACAAGTTGACTCTTTTGGCTACGAAATTTTCGCAGGAGAATAAATTCCTCTGTTTTTGTGCTTCTTTGGTTCCCTATGGTTTCCCTCCACTTCTTTTGAAATTCCTCCTGATTTTGATCATTCAAAAAGTCTAAGTTATATCAAAATAACATAAATCAAAGCTAAGATCAAAATTACAACAATTAATAAAGCTTTTAAATTAACAAAATTAAAACAAAAACATGGACTTTGGCAAGACCAAGTCCATCTAACCCCTTTTTGGTTAAGATTTTCGTGGCTCAAGGAGGTTGACTTCCTCCTTGTCTTATTAAATGGTTCCATGAATGGTTTGAGATGGTGGCCATTGACTTTAAAAGTGTCTGTGCTGTTGGAATTTAGTAGTTCCACAATTCCATTGAGATGCACTTGTTGAATAATGAAAGGGCCTATCCACCTTGACTTTAGCTTTCCAAGAAAGATATAGAGCCTAGAGTCATAGCGTAAGACTCTTTGTCCCTTCCGGAATTCTTTGTTGGAGATTAACTGATCATGCCACCTCTTCATCCTCTGTTTTGCAACTTTGGAATTGATGTAGGCATCATTTCTTAATTCTTCCATCTCATTAAGGTCTAAGCACCTTTTTGCCCCGGCTCTGGTTAAGTCCATGTTTACCTTCTTGATTGCGCACCAAGCCTTATATTCAACTTCCATAGGGAGATGGCATGCTTTGCTATAGACTAGGCAATAAAGAGACATGCCAAGAATAGTCTTGTAAGTTGTTCTATATGCCCATAGTGAATCATGGAGCTTAACAGACCAATCTCTTCTACTCGTGTTTACTACATTCATCAATATATTCTTGATTTCCTTGTTTGCTAACTCAACTTGCCCGGAAGTCTGAGGGTGATAAGGTGTAGCTACCTTATGCTTCACCCCATACTTGGCTAAAAGGGTTTCAAAAGGCTTGTTGCAAAAATGAGTACCCCCATCACTGATTATGACCTTGGGCTCCCCAAATCTTGAGAAGATGTTCTCTTTGAGAAACTTGAGAACAACTCTGTGATCATTGTGTTTACATGGGATTGTCTTAACCCATTTAGAAACGTAGTCTACCCCCACCAAAATGTAAGAGTTACCAAAAGACATTGGGAAAGGTCCTATGAAGTCAATGCCCCAAACATCAAAGAGATCAACTATTAGAATGGGGTTCATAGGCATTTGATTTCTGTGTCAGCTTCCTAAGCCTTTGGCATCTATCACAGCTCCTACACATGGTGTGGGCATCTTTGGAGAGTGATGGCCAACTAAAACCTGATTGCAACACCTTCATGGCTGTTTTCTGATAGGCAAAGTGGCCTCCACATGCACTCTCATGGCAATGACTGAGGATTCCTTGTTGCTCTTCTTCAGGGACACACTTCCTTATTATTTGATCTGCACAATACTTGAAAAGAAAAGGTTCTTCCCAATAGTAAGCATGATTCTTTGCAAAGAAGTGCTTCTTATCTTGTGCTTTCCACTCACTTGGAACTTGACCAGTAACTAGGTAGTTAGCAATATGAGCATACCAAGGAGTATTTTCTAACAACATTAGTGATTCCTCTGGAAAGTCATCATTAATAGGTAAAACATGGGAATTATGTGCTATACCCAACCTTGAAAGGTGGTCAGCTACCACATTCTCCGCTCCTTTCTTATCTTTGATTTGGAGATTGAACTCTTGTCGTAAGAGGATCCATCTAACCAACCTTGCTTTTGCATCTTGCTTTGTCAATAAATACTTCAAGGCTGAATGGTCAGTGAAAAAAATGATGAAAGACCCTACTAGATAAGCACGAAACTAGTCTAAGGCAAACACTATAGCTAACAATTCTTTCTTTGTGGTTGTGCAGTTCCTTTGCACTTCGTTCAATGTCTTGCTTGCATAGTAGATCACATATGACTTTCCATCTTCTCTTTGGCCAAGAACAGCTCTTATAGCAAAGTCACTAGCATCACACATCACTTCAAAGGGTAGTTGCCAGTTAGGAGACCTCACTATTGGAGTAGTTGTCAAAAATTGCTTCAATTGCTCAAAACTCCTTTGACATCTGTCATCCCATACAAATTTAGCATCCTTAGCCAATAGTTCACAAAGAAGCTTTGAAAGCTTAGAGAAATCTTTTATAAACCTCCTGTAGAACCCGGCATGGCCAAGGAATTGCCTTATTCCTTTTACAGTTGTTGGGGATGGCAATTTGACAATAAGTTACACCTTTGCTTTATCAACTTTAATGCCTTTCCCGGAGATGATGTGGCCAAGGACAATTCCTTGTTGTACCATAAAATGGCATTTCTCCCTGTTGAGCACCAAGTCCTTTTCAATGCATCTGTTCAGAACCGCTTCCAAGTTAACTAAGCATTCCTCAAATGTACTTCCATATATGGTGATGTCATCCATGAAAACCTCTATAATTCGCTCAACCATATCACTGAAGATACTTAACATACATCGTTGGAATGTTGTAAGTGCATTGCATAAACTAAAAGGCATTCTTTTGTAGCCTGATTCGTTCCCAATTGGTGTATCAACTGATTCATGTCCTCTCAATGGTCCCCAACAACGGTGCCATTTGATTCGTGCCCAGCTGGTGTTCCTTGATTTCGGTTCTTAGACGGGAGTAATCAACAAAATTTATAACCTATTACACCATGTACTAGGATAGCCTCAGCTAGCATAGCATAGTGGCTCTAGGATCGTTCACTGGGATGGGTTTTCACTTCACAATTGATATCAATTCAAAGATGAATTGGTGCATTTTCATTTCAAGGTTAGCTTTAAAAGAAAACATAAACTTTGGTTGAAAAAGGCTTGGTTTTAAGCTAACCAAAAATAGTAGTAACTGAAATTACTAATAAAGAAAAGCGTTTCTTGGAGTTTCAGATTACTAGGATCAGGTTCCTCATACAAAAAGGAAGTTCCAGTCACTTGTTTCTTTTCCTCGCATTAGGGATTTAATATATAGTTATTTCCCAAATCGGTATGGTATAGATGCTTCCCCTTAATGGGTTCAAACATTAATCCCTGTCACTGATACATCTTGCAATGGCTCATACCTCTCACCTAGCACTTGCCATTCAAGGTGACCTTTAACCTTGGATTACCCATCAAAAGCTTGTAAGAGATAACTAATGGATGTCTCCTTGGAGTCCAAAAGCTTACGAAGTGTTGGCTATTCTAGAAAATCCTACCTTCAAACCACTTCCCAAAGGCTCGCAAGAGATAAACTAGTGTATCTCAATGGACGGAGACCACTTGCCTTATCAAGTGTTAGCCCAGGTGATTTTAAGGTGTTTTAAGTTAACTAAAAAGATAAAAACCATTAACGGGTCACACTTTCTCTTCATTAAAAGCTAAAACAACAAAACTTCCAATTTATGCATGTGGAAATTTTCGCAACTCATTTCGCTCAGCTTTGCACAGTTGTCTTCAAATGGCCATAACTTCTTTGTTTCAACTCCAATTCGTACACCGTTTGAAGCGTTAGACTTCTGACTTCATGAGCTTCGAAATGACATATAGTATGCATGAAATGGACTCCTAGAAGTACTCTAAATGTGTCCCACAATTGCCATCCTCTTGAATTTCTTCGTGTTAGATTCCTCTCTTTGCTTCTCCTCCTTGCATTCTTGATGTGCTTTTGGCAAAGGACTACAAAGCTCCAAAGCTTGGATTCTTCTTGTAAATAAGCTTCCATTTTCTTTGCCATGGATTATATCAAGCTTTCCCTCATCTTAGATTGCTTTGGTGATAAAAAAGTTATCAAAAACACCAAAACTTAACACAATTTGATTAGAATTGACTGCAGGGGTCCTTAACATGCCAATTGAGTTAAAAGGTAATAAATACTACTCAAAAGCGTTTAAAAGAGTTAATTACAAGCTATAAAATAGCACTTTTTGAGTAGTAATCATAGGCATATGTTCCAAATGGACATGTGAAAGTGGTCTTCTCCTGATCTTCAACATCGATTTCTATTTGAAAATACCCGGAGTAGCCGTCTAAGAAACAATAAAAAGGATGGCCTGAGACTCTCTCCAACACTTGATCAATAAATGGCAATGGAAAATGATCCTTCCTTGTCACAGCATTCAATTTTCTATAATCAATACACACCCTCCAACTTGAAGTGAGGCGTGTAGCAACTTCTTCTCCCTTTTCATTTTGCACCACCGGGATCCCTGACTTCTTTGGTACCACTTGAGTAGGACTCACCCATGGGCTATCTGATATGGGGTAGATAATACCTACTTGAAGTAACTTTAGAACCTCAACTCGCACCACCTCTTGCATATGAGGATTCAATCTTCTTTGAGGTTGATGAATTGGTTTAGCTTCTTCTTCCATGTATATATGATGTGTATAGACCAAAGGACTAATGCCTTTCAAGTCAGATATTTGCCATCCTATTACTTTCTTACACCTCTTGAGAACTTCAAGTAGATAGACCTCCTGAGGAGTAGTAAAAGATGAAGATATAACAACAGGGCACTTTTTATTCTCTTCTATATATGTATATTTCAACTCCGTGGGCAGGGGCTTCAGATTGAGCTTTGGGATCTCCTCTTTACCAGCTTCTTGTGCTTCCTCTTTATTGAACAAAGTTAGAATTTCTTCTCTCCTCGTCCAACCTTGTAGAGCAGCAAGCAAATCTGAGGGTTCAGGAAACCCTTCTTCAAGATCCCCAAGACTTTCATTTAACTTCTCTTGCATTTTATGATTACAATGCTCCTCCACTAGAGTGTCAATGATGCAAACCTCTTCTGGACCTTCTTCTTCTTCCGGAGTGATTGGCTTTTTGGACATATAGAAGATATTAAGCTCCAATGTCATGTTGCCAAACGTGAGTTGCATGAGTCCATTCCTACAATTTATAATTGCGTTTGATGTAGCTAAGAATGGCCTTCCAAGGATGATAGGAACATAATTAGTTTCCTTGACAATTGGGTCTGTGTCAAGAACAACAAAGTCTACTGGGTAGTAGAAATTATCAACTTGAACTAAGACATCTTCAATTATCCCTCTTGGAATTTTCACTGATCTATCTGCTAGAGACAGAGTGATTGATGTTGGCTTCAACTCACCAAGTCCCAATTGCTTGTAGACAGAGTATGGTAGCAAATTCACACTTGCTCCCAAGTCTAACAAAGCTTTCTCCACTACAGTTCCTCCAATCATGACTGAAATGGTAGGGCAACCCAGATCTTTGTACTTCAAAGGAGACTTACATTGTATGATAGCACTTACTTGCTCAGTCAAGAAGGCTTTCTTATTCACATTTAACCCTCTTTTGATAGTACACAAGTCCTTCAGGAATTTTGTATAAGTTGGAACTTGTTTAATCATATCTAGCAATGGGATGTTGACCTTCACTTGTCTCAATACTTCAAGAATTTCTTATGCATTTCTGATTCCCTTTTTCCCATGCAAAGCTTGAGGAAAAGGTGGAGGTGTGTGTTTCTTCATCACATCTCCCTTGATAAGTACTTTCTCTAGAGTTGCATTCACTGTTGAATCTTGGTCCTCTTTCCCTTCACTTCTATCTTTCTTCTTTCCTTTGATTGTCTCCCTCTTCTCCGTCTCTTCTTCTTTTTTCTCTATCTCAACATGTGGCTTGGGTGTTGACAGCTCAACCTTTTTACCACTCCTTAGAGTGATCAAGGCTTTGATATCTCTCACTTGTGAAGACTCTCCTTTATGAGTTTTCACTTCATGGATACCCTTAGGGTTTTGGTGAGGTTGAGAAGGAAATCTCCCCTTCTCTTGCACTGTATTAAGGTTAGTGAGCCTTGAGATTGAGTATTGGAGATTATCTATCTTCTGAGATAAATCATTTTGCATTTCATCCATCATTTTATTCAATGTATTCTCTACACTGTCAATTCTTTGACTGAGTTGAGCATTGATGGATTTTTTATCTCCAACAAAATCTCCCACGACCTTGCTTAGATTCACTATTGCTTGTTCAAGATTTGAAGCTTATGGAGATGCTTGAGCTAGCTGTGTATACTAAGGTGCTATTGGCTTCTAGGAGAAATTTGGATGGTTCCTCCAATTTGAGTTGTAAGTATTACCGTATGAAGCATTGTTGTTGGGCTTGAATTGTCCAATGACATTTGCTTGATCTCCAAACATTTCCCTAGTAGTTGGAATTATAGGGCACTCCTCCACCAAGGGCTCATACGATTGACAAATAGGACATGGCTTGACTTGCATTGGTGTCTCAGCAACAACTTGCACTTCATGTATCTTTTTCAGTTCTAGCTCCTCCAATCTTCTCATCATAACTGCAAGCTTTGCTTTCAAATCAATATCTTCATTCAAGGTGTACATCCCAACCTTAGCATTAAAGGTATTTGGTTGAGACTTCATCTTCCCTACTTCTCCTTTGTTCGGTTCATTCCATCCCCTTGAAACTTCAGCCACATAGCTCAAGAAGTCCATGGCTTCATCCGGATTCTTACTCATGAAATCTCCTCCACACATAGTCTTGAGGAGTTGCTTCATTGAGAAAGACATTCCGTCATAAAAATAACTCACCAATAGCCATGTATGAAAACCATGATGAGGACAAGCATTGATGGCTTCCATGTATCTCTCCCAACATTCATAGAATTTCTCATTCTCTTTAGCTGAGAAGTTTGAAATTTGCCTTTTCAAGCCATTTGTTCTATGAGTAGGGAAAAATTTCTTAAGGAATTCAGCTTGCAAATCAGTCCAATTTCGGATACTCCTTGGACTTAAAGAATTAAGCCAAATCTTGGCCTTATCCTTCAAAGTAAAATAAAATAGCTTTAGCCTCATCAAGTCGATCGAGGCTCCTCCCTCTTGGAATGTATTACAAACATCTTCAAATTCCTTGATATGTGCATAGGGATTCTCACTTTCCATCCTATGGAAAGTAGGTAGAAGCGGAACAATATCTGGTATAATTACTAGTTGCTCTATAGGGGACACTATACATGATGGTGCACTCATACGAGGTGGATGCATGCGGTCCCTCATTGATTTGAATGCATTGGGATTGTCCTGATGACCATGGTGACTATGCTGATCTTCAGGTGTAGCTTCCATGATGTTCAAGCTCAATTCCAACTTCTTTTTATGAGGTGTTTCAAGTTTCACAAGCCTTCCTCCATTGTCTCGTATCCAATTTGGCATACACAACTAGTATCAACTGTAACAAAAACAAAGAAACAAAAGAAAACAAAACTACAAAAAGACTAAGATTAACTAAAACTAAATTAAAAGATATGCTAAAATATGAACAAGTAGAAGAAACAATTAAAAAAAGTTAGTAAGATGAAAGAAAAATCACCAAACTTGTGATGAAAATCACAAGTACTCTGAAAAGATGACATCACTACAAAGTTGGCACCTTCCCCGACAACGACGCCATTTGATTTTGTGCCCAGCTGGTGTAGGTCTTGTTGATTGGTGATCAATCAACTAGTGTACCTTGATTTCGGTCCTTAGACGGGAGTAATCAACAAAATTTATAACCTATTTCACCATGTACTAGGATAGCCTCAGCTAGCATAGCATAGTGGCTCTAGGATCGTTCACTGGGAAGGGTTTTCAAATTACAACTGATATTAATTCAAAGTTGAATTGGTGCTTTTTCATTTCAAGGTTAGCTTTAAAAGAAAACATAAACTTTGGTTGAAAATGGGTTGGTTTTAAACTAACCAAAAATAGTAACTAAAATTACTTATAAAGAAAAGTGTTTCTTGGAGTTTTTGGATCACTGGGGTGAGGTTCCTATTACAAAAAGAGAGTTCCAGTAACTTGAATCTTTTCCTCTCATTGGAGATTTAACATATAGTTATTTCCCGAACCGGTATGGTACAGATGCTTCCCTTTTATGCATTCAAACACTAATTCTCTGTCACTGAATCATCTTGCAATGGCTTGTGCCTCTCACCTAGCATTTGCCATTTAAGGTGATCCTTAACCTTGAATTACCCTTCAAAAGTTCACAAGAGATAACTAATGGATGTCTCCTTAGAGTCCAAAAGCTTACCAAGTGTTGGCTATTCTAGAAAATCCTACCTTTGAACCACCTCCCAAAGGCTGGCAAGAGATAAACTAGTGTATCTCAATGGACGGAGATCACTTGCCTTATCAAGTGTTGGCCTAGGTGATTTTAAGGCGTTTTAAGTTAACTAAAAACATAGAAACCATTAACAGGTCACACTTTCTCTTCATTAAAAGCTGAAACAACAAAACTTCCAATTTTTGCATTCGGCACCTTACCCAGCTTCCTTAACTCCAAGAGACAAAAATCCTAGCCACTCATTCTCTAAGGAAACATCCTCAGCACTTGTTTGGCTAGTGAGAAAAATACAATCAAAATGAGTAGGTAAGGTAGAGCAAAGCTCTATGTATTACTTTCTTCCAAACTATACAAAAAGTTAGTCTCTGAGAACAAGCTCCAGAGATATCCTTGTGTAAAAAAAATTACAAATGATATATAGGAGGTTATTCACCCTTTCTTCTTACTTCCTAACTAAGGAATCCTATGTTTGGTGGATTACAAGGAGAAAATGGGGATTTAAACAACAAATATCTGAAGAAAAAATCTGAAAGAGTTGGTCACAAATATCTAGGAGCACTTAGGTGGATTTCGCAGCTTGCAACATGGCTTGCAAAAATTTTGCAAGTTGAAAGTGTCAATTTCGCAAGAAAATGCTGATTTCGCAGTTTGCACTTTGTGATTTCGCAGCTTGCGAAATTGCCTTTCAGCTTGGTGCAATTGTCTTCCAATGGCCATAACTTCTTCATTTCAGCTCTGATTTGTGAACTATTTAAAGCGTTGGACTCCTGACTTCCCAAGCTTCGAAATGACATATAGTATATTTAAAATGAACTCCAAGAAGTGGCCAAAATGTGTCCTACAGATGCTGTCCTCTTGGATTTGTTCATGTTAGATTCCTCTCTCTGTTTTTCCTCCTTTCATACTTGATTTGATTTTGGAAAAGGACTACAAAGCTCTAAAGCTTGGATTCTTCTTGTAAATGAGCTTCCATTTTCTTTGCCATGGATTATATAGAACTCTCCCTCATCTTAGATTGCTTTGGTGATCAAAAAGCTATCAAAAGCACCAAAACTTAACACAATTTGATTAGAAACAATTGCAAGAGTCCTTAACATGCCAATTGAGTTAAAAGGTAATAACTACTACTCAAAAGTGTTTAAAAGAGTTAATTACAAGCTATAAAATAACACTTTTGAGTAGTAATCAAACAACTCAGAGTTATCGATGACATGAAAGACTACCGGTCGTGACCTCAAGGCTCTAATTGCTATAAAAAACTAAGGGTTGTGGATAACATAGGCTACTTTAGATCATAAGCTCAGGGCTCTAGGTGCTATAAAAACATTGGGTTGTGGTTGACACGAACAAGTTCATATCGTGAGCTCAAGGCTTTAGATGCTATGAACAAGTTAGCGCTATGGATGACATGAATGAATTTGGGTCATGAGATAAGGCCTCTAGATTCGATGAATAACTCTAGGCTATGGTTGAGATGAACGACTCTGAGTTGTAAGCTTAGGGCTCTATATGCTAAGAACAGCTCAGGGCTATGGATAGCATGGGCTACTCTGGATCATGAGCTGAGGGCACTAAATTATATGAACAACATTAGGTTTTGGTAGAAATGAACGACTTTGGGTTGTGAGCTTAAAGCTCTAGACGATATGAACAGCTCAAGGATGTCGATGACTTGAAAAACTCCTGGTTATGAGATCAGGCTCTAGATTTTACGAATAGCTCAGGGGTATTGAGGAAATGTACGACACTAGGTCATCAGCTTAGGGCCCTAGATGCAATAAAAAAACTCTATGTTGTGGTTGAATGAAAGACTCTAGGTCGGGAGCTCAAAGCTCTAGATCTTATGAATAGGTCAGGGTTATGGATGACATCAGCCACTCTAAGTCTTAAGCTCAGGGCTCTAGATGTTATGAATAACTCTAGGTTGTGGTTGACATGAATGACTTCAAGTTGTGAGCTTTGGGCTCTAGATTCTATTAAGAGGTTAGGGTTGTTGCTAACATGAGCTACTCTAGGTCCTGAGCTCAAGGCTCTAAATGCTATGAACAAATCTAGGTTGTGGTTGACATGAACGACTCTGCGTTGTGATCTTAGGGCTCCTAATGCTAGGAACAAATCAGGGTTGTCAATGACATGAAAGACTATGGGCATCAGCTCAAGGCTCAAGATACTATGAACAACTCAGAGTTGCGGTTGACATGAACTACCCTAGGTCATGAGATTAGGGCACTAGTTGCAATAAACAATTAAGGATTGTGGATAACATGGGCTACTTTGGGTTGTGAACTTAGGTCTCTAAATTCTATGAATAGTGTTGGGTTGTGGTTGACATGAATGTATCTATGTCATGAGCTCTGAGCTCTAGATGCTATGAATAGCTCAGGGATATGGATGACATGAAAGACTCTAGGTCGTGAGGTCAGGGCTCTAAATGCTAGGAATAGATCTAGGTTGTGGTTCACATGAATGACTCCAAGTCTTGAGTTGAGGACTCTAGATGCAAAGAATGGATTAAGGATGTGGATAACATGGGTTACTCTGGGTCATGAGCTCAAGGCTCTAAATGCTATTAACAATGCTAGATTGTGGTTCACATGAATGACTTTGGGTTGTGAGCTTAGGGCTCTAGATACTATGAACAATTCAAGGCTTTGGTTAACATGAACAACTCTTGGTCGTGAGCTCAGGGCTCTAGATGTTATGAATAGCTCAAGGCTATGAATAATGTGCACTACTCTGGGTTATGAGCTAAAGTCTTTAGATGCTATGAATAACTTTAGGTTGTGGTTAGCATGAATGAGACTATATCATGAGCTAAAGGCCCTAGATGCTATGAACAACTCTGGTTTATGGTTGACATGAATGACTCTGGGTCTTTAGGTGATGTTATGAATAAATCTAGGCTATGGTTTGCATGAACAACTCTGAGTCGTGAGCTTCGGACTTTATATGCTATGAACAACTTAGGGTTGTTGATGACATGAAAGACTCTGGGTCATGAGCTTAGGGTTGTGGATGACATGAATGGCTCGAGGTTTTGAGCTAAGGGCTATAGATACTATGAACATCTCAGGGTAGTGGTTGACATAAATGACTTCGGGTCATTCGCTAAGGGCTTTAGATTCTATGAACAACTCAGGATTATCAATGACATGAGCCACTCTTTGTCATAATCTCAGGGCTCTAGATGCTAGGTTGTAGTTGATATAAATGACTCTAGGTCATGAGCTCATGGCTCTAGATGCTATTAACAGCTCAAGGCTACGGATGATATGAGCTACTCTTGTTTGTGAACTCAGAGCACTAGATGCTATCAACAACTCTTGGTCGTGCTTGACATGAATGACTTTGGGTGGTGAGCTAAGGGCTCTTGATGCTATGAATAGCTCAGTGTTGTCGATGGCATAAAATACTACAGGTGGTGAGCTCAGGGCTCTTGATGCTATGAACAACTTAGGGTTGTGAATGACATGAGCTACTCTAGGTTGTAAGCCTAAGGCTCTAGATGTTATGAACAACTCAAGGTTGTGGATGACATGAGCTCCTCTGGTTCATGAGCTCAAGGCTTTAAATGCTATGAATAGGTTAGGGTTTTGGATGACATGAATAACTTGAGTTCATGAGCTAAGGGCTATAGATATTGTGACCATCTCAAGGCTATGGTTAACATGAATGACTCTAAGTTGTGACCTCAAGGCTTTAGATGCTACGAACAACTTAGGCTTGTCCATAACATGTGTCACTCTGGCTTGTGAGATCAGGGTTTTAAATGCCATAAACAACTCTAGGCTGTAGTTAACATGAACGACTCTGAGGAATGAACTCTTTACTCCAGGTGTTATGAACAACTTAGGGTTGTCAATGACATAAAAGACTCTAGGTCATGAGCTCAGGGCTTTATATTCGATGAGCAGCTCAGGGTTGTGGATGACATGGATGACTCTAGGTCATGAGCTTAAGGCCCTAGATGCAATGAACAAATCTAGGTTGTGGTTCACATGAAAAACTCTGAGTCGTGAGCTTAATGCTCTAGATGCTATGAATAGCTCTAGGTTGTGGTTGACGTGAATGACTCCAGGTCATAAACTCAAGGCTATAGATGTTATGAATAACTCTAGGATGTGATTGACATGAACAACTCTAGGTTGTGAGCTCAGGGCTCTCGATGCTATTAACAGTTCAGGGCTATGGATGACATGAGTGACTTTGGTTCATTAGCTTAGGGCACTAGTTACTATGAACAAATTTGGGTTGTGGTTTACATGAACAACTTCGGGTTGTGAGCTTAGGGTTCTTAATGCTATATGAATAGCTCAGGGTTGTCGATAACATAAAAGAGTATGGTTTGTGAGCTCAGGGCTCTTAATGCTATGAATGGCTTAGGGTTGTGGATGACATCAGCTACATTGGGACGTGAGCTCATGACTCTAAATGCTATGAACAACTCAGGGTTATGGATTAGATGAGCTCCTCAGGCTCGTGAGCTCAAGGCTCTATATGCTATGAATAGCTCTGAGTTGTAGTTAACATCAACGACTCTAGGTCGTGAGCTGAAGGCTTTAGATGCTATGAACAGCTCAAGGTTATGGATGACATGAACGACTATCAGTTGTGAGCTTAAGGTTTTAGATGTTATAAATAGCTTTAGGTTGTGGTTCACATGAACGACTCCAAGTCATGAGCGGGCTCTAGATGCCATGAATAGTTTCGGGTTGAGGTTAACATGAACAACTCTAGGTGGTGAGCTCAGAGATTTAGATGCTATTAGTAACTCAAGGCACTAGATGCTATGAATAACTCTAGGTTGTGGTTGACATGAACAACTCTAGGTCATGAGGTCAGAGATCTTAATGTTGTGAATAGCTTAAGGCTATAGATGGCATGAGCTACTCTAGGTCATGAACTCAAGGCTTTAGATGCTATGAATAGCTTAGGGTTGTAGATGACATGAGCTCCTCTAGGTTATGAGCTCAGGGCTCTAGATGTTATGAACAACTTTGGGTTGTGGTTGACATAAATGACTTCACGTTGTGAGCTCAAGGCCTTAGATGCTATGAATAGGTCATGCTTATCAATGATGTGAAAGTCTCTAGGTCATGAGCATAGGGCTCTAGATGCGATGAACAAATTAGGGTTATGGATGACATGAACAATTTTGCATCATAAGCTCAAGCCTCTAAATGTTATGAACCGCTCAAGTCTGTGGATGACATGAAAGACATTGGGTTATGAGCTCAGTGCTCTGGATACTATGAACAATTTGAGGTTGTGGTTGACATGGAAGACTCCAGGTTGTGAGTTGAAGCCTCTAAATCTTATGAACAACTCAAGGTTCTGGATGACATAAATGACACCGGGTTGCGAGATTAGGGATCTAGATACTATGAACAACTCAGAGTTGTGCCTAACATGAATGACTCTGGGTCATAAGCTTAGTTCTCTAGATGCTATCAATCGCTTAGGGGTGTGGATTGGATGAGCTACTCTAGGTCGTGAGCTCTGGGCTCTGGATGCCATGAAAAGCTCAGTGCTCTAGATTCTATGAACATCTCAGGGTTGTGGATGACATACGCTACTCCAGGTCATCTGCTCAGGCCTCTGGATGCTACAAATAACCTAGAGTTCTGAATGATAAGAACGACTCATGATCCCATGAGCTTAGAGGAACATTTTCGAGTACTTACTTGTGTCACAACATTTTCCTTTTATTGTACCTCAGGCACCCACAACATAGATACATGATATTGATGATGTGGAAAACCCAGATGGCCCACTGAGTGGTCAGACAGATTGTGATTCAGACTCGAAAGAAAGAAAAGTTACACCCATTTCTGGTAGCACCGAGTCAGTTGATTTCGGGACCTCTGATCAGCCTAGGGAGCTTAAGATTGGCTCTTCCTTATCTCTTAACAAGATAAGCAAACTAATTAACCTGCTTAGGTCATACCTGGATGTATTTGCATGGTCATATGAGGACATGCCAGGCCTTGACCCTTCTAGAGTTTAACATCACCTGCCCATTCTACCACATGCTAAACCAGTTAAGTAGAAATTGAGAAGACTGCACCCTCGATGGAGTTTACAAGTTAAGAAGGAGATTTAGAAACAACTCAGTGTTGGTTTCTTATCTATGGTCGAGTATCTTAAGTGGCTGGCTAATGTCGTTCCTGTTCCTAAGAAGAATGGCAAGGTTAGGGTTTGTGTCAATTTTAGGAATCTTAACAAGGCCAATCCTAAGGATGATTTTCCCCTTCCACACATCAATATGTTGGTTGATAGCATTGTAGGGCATTCTATGTTATTATTTATGGATGTGTTTTCTGGGTATAATCATATTTTTAATGGTTCTAAAGGATATGGAAAAGACATCTTTCATCACTGAGTGTGGTACTTATTGCTCAGGGTCATGCCATTTGGGTTAAAGAATGAAGGAGCCACTTATCAGAGAGTTACTTCTACTCTGTTCCATGACATGATGCACAAAATTGTTGAGGTATACGTGGATGACATGATAGTGAAATCTCGAGACAGGGCAGATCACCTAGCAACCTTATAGAGATTTTTTTAGAGGATCAAACAGTTTAGATTGCGATTAAATCCCAAGAAGTGCACCTTTGGGGTAACTTCTAGGAAGTTACTAGGGCATATCGTTAGCGAGCATGGTATAAAGGTTGATCCGGAGAAGATCAAATCCATACTTGACATGCCTACTCTGAGGACTGAGACAGAGGTACAAGGCTTTCTAGGCAGATTACAGTATATCAATCATTTCATTGCTAGATTAACAGGCATATGCGAGTGATTACTACTCAAAAAGTGCTATTTTATAGCTTGTAATTAACTCTTTTAAACACTTTTGAGTAGTAGTTATTACCTTTTAACTCAATTGGCATGTTAAGGACCCTTGCAATCATTCCTAATCAAATTGTGTTAAGTTTTGGTGTTTTTAATAGCTTTTTTATCACCAAAGCAATCTAAGATGAGGGAGAGCTTTATATAATCCATGGAAAAGTGAATGGAAGCTCATTTAAATGAAGAATTAAAGCTTTGGAGCTTCGTAGTTCTTTGCCAAAGCCAATCAAGAATGCAAGGAGGAAAAAGAGAGAAATCTAACATGAAGAATTCAAGAGAACAGCAACTGTTGGACACATTTCGAGTACTTCTTTGAGTCCATTTCATGCATACTATACTCTTTTCGAAGATTGGGAAGTCAAAAGTCCAATACTTTAAATGGTGCATGAATTGGAGTTGAAATGAAGAAGTTATGGCCATTTGAAGACAACCGCATCAAGTTGTGCGAAAATTTCGCAGTTGCAAAATGAGCTGCAAAACCCACCTTTGGCACACGAGTGCCATTTCGCAGCCCATGCCTCCATCTTCGCAGCTGCAAACCATGTTGCGAAATCACCTCCAACCTGCGAATGAAGTTGCGAATCATCTCCAAGTTTTGAAATCACCTCCAAGTTGCAAAACCAAAGTTCAAACTTGCAAAATGGATAATTCAACATGTGAATCACCTTGCGAAATCCACCTGTGTAAACTCAGATATTTGCAACCAACTTAGTTAGATTTTTCTTAAGATATTTTCTCCTTGTAATCAGTCAAAGATATTATTAGGATATTTCTTAGAAAATATCTTCTCTATATATATCTTTGAACCAATGTAAAGATGGAGAATATATCATAGATCCATATATGTAATCCGACGAGAAGAGGATCATAGGAAGATACATATTTTACAGAGCACTTGCGCTGTTTTTCCTTCATATTTTTGTTTTCTTGTTATTTTTATTTCTAGCAAATCAAACTCTGAGGATGTTTCCTCAGACAATGAGTGGCTAGGCTCTTTGTCTCTTGGAGTGAAGAAAGCCGGGTAAGTTTCCATATGTAAAAATTGGAAGTTTTGTTGTTTCAATTATTAATGAAGAGAAAATGTGACCCGTTAATGGTTTTTATCTTTTTAGTTAACTTAAAATGCCTTTAAATCACCTAGGCCAACACTTGGTAAGGCAAGTGATCTCCATCCATTGAGATGCACTAGTTTATCTCTTGTGAGCCTTTGAGAGGTGGTTTAAAGGTAGGATTTTCTAGAATAAACAACACTTGGTAAGCTTCTGGACTCCAAGGAGACATCCATTAGTTATCTCTTGCGAGCTTTTGACGGGTAATCCAAGGTTAAGGATCACCTTGAATGGCAAATGCTAGGTGAGAGGCATGAGCCATTACAAGATGCATCAGTGAGAGGGAATTAGTGTTTGAACCCATTAAGGGGAAGCATCCGTACCACACCGGTTCGGAAAATAACTATATGTTAAATCCCCAATGCGAGGAAAAGAAACAAGTGACCAGAACTCTCTTTCTGTGTTAGGAACCTAAGCCTAGTGATCTGAAACTCTAAGAAACACTTTTCTTTGTAATTAAAATCAGTTACTATTTTTTGTTAGCTTAAAACCAAGCCTTTTTCAACCAAAGTTTATGTTTTCTTTTAAAGCTAACCTTGAAATGAAAAAGCACCAATTCATCTTTGAATTGATATCAATTGTGAAGTGAAAACCCATCCCAGTGAACGATCCTAGAGCCACTTTGTTATGCTAGCTGAAGCTATCCTAGTACATGGTGTAATAGGTTATAAATTTTGTTGATTACTCCCGTCTGAGGACCGCAATCAAGGAACACCAGCTGGACACGAATCAAATGGCACCATTGTTAGGGACCATTAAGAGGACATGAATCAGCTGATACACTAATTAGGAACGAATCAAATGGCGCCGTTGCCGAGGATGGTACCACTTTACAGTGATATCACCTTTCCAGAGTACTTGTGATCTTCATCACAAGTTTGGTGACTTTTCTTTTCCTTTTACTAACTCTTTTTATTTGTTCATATTTTAGTATACCTTTTATTTAGTTTTTTGTTTACGTTAATTTTTTTTTTCTTAGAATTGTTTTTCTTTTGTTTTCTTTTGTTTTCTCTGTTTTTAATTCACAAATTGCTAGTTGTGCATGCCATATTGAATACGAGATAGCAGAGGAAGCCATGAACTTCATGAGTTATGTGGCTAAAGTTTCAAGAGGATAGGATGAACCAAATGCTAGAGATATAGGAAGAATGACGTCTCAACCTAATGTTAAGGGTGAGATGTATACTTTGAATGAAAGCATAGACATGAAGGCAAAGATTGCAGCTATGGCAAGGAGATTGGAAGAGCTAGAAATGAAGAAGATGCAAGAAGTGCAAGCCATCTCTCAGACACCATTGCAAACTATGCCTTGTGCCATTTGTCTATCTTATGAGCACTTGGTGGATGAGTGTCCTACCATTCCAGCGGTGAGGGAAATGTTTGGTGATTGCAATACCTACAATTCCAATTGGAGGAACCATCCAAATTTCTCTTGGAAACCACAGCCACCTCAGTACCAGTAACCTACTCAAGCACTTTCGCAAGCCTCGAACCTTGAACAAGCTATGGTGAATCTTAGCAAGGTCATGGGAGATTTTGTTGGAACTCATAAATCCATTAATGCTCAGCTCAGTCAAAGAGTTGATGATGTAGAGAGTTCATTGAACAAAAGGATGGATGGAGTGCAAAATGATCTACCTCAGAAGATAGATAATCTCCAAGACTCAATCTCAAGGTTTGCCAGCCTCAACATAGTGCAAGAAAAAGGAAACTTTCCTTCTCAACCTTATCAAAATTCCAAGGGTATCCATCAAGTGGAGGCTCAAAAGGGAGAATCTTCAATGATGAAGGAAGTTAAAGTGGTTATCACTTTGAGGAGTGGTAAAGAGGTTGATCTGTCCACATCCAAGCTAGAGCATAAGGTAGAGAGTGAAACAGAGAAAGAAAAGAGGGAGGAAATCAAAGGAAAGAAAAAGAGGAAAATGATAGAGAAAGATGACTATGATGTTAATGTAGATGAAGAACCACAGAGGATAGTCATCAAGGAAGAAATGATGAAGAAACACAAGCCTCCACCTTTCCCCCAAGCTTTGTATGGCAAAATCATACAGAGCAACTCTCAAGTGAGAGATGCAAACTTCATATGGGATCCGGGCAAGCTGAACCAGGATCAAATTTTTTTATGGACTTAGTCTTTCTAAAGACTAGCTAGTCCATATCTTTTTGTTTTATTTTATTACTTGTTTTAATTTTTATTTTAATGCTTTAATTTTACATTGTTTTGATTTAACATAGGTTTTTGGATGATCAAAATCAGGAGGAATTGCAAAGAAATTGATGGAAGGTCTCTTGGAGTCAAAAGAAGCTCAGGAGCAAGAGAAAAACCATGGTCTGCAAGATTTCGCAGCCCAAAGGAAGCCTCTGTGAAAGTGGCCCTTGGCTGCAAAATAATTTCGCAACCCCAAGAAGCCCGCTGCGAAATCAGGCCTCCGCTGCGAAATCACCTCTTGGCTACGAAATGATTTCGCAGCCCAATGCACTCCCTCTGCGAAAATTTTCGCAGCTCCGAAACACCCCTTTGGCACACGAGTGTTATTTTGCAGCCGCTAGCATCATTTCACAGCTGTAAAATGCTCTGCGAAATCCCTAATGCCTAAAAAAACACATTTTCGCAGCCACACCCCCATTTCACAGGTGGTTTCGTAGCTCCTTTGGCACACGAGTGCCATTTCGCAGCCACCCAACCCTATTTCACAACTGCGAAATGGGCTGCGAAATGGCTGCGAAATCCCCCTTTGGCTGCGAAATGGCTGCAAAAATGCCCCTTGGCTGCGAAATCACCTCCAAGCTTCGCAATGGCTGCGAAATCACTTCCAAGCTACAAAATGGTTTGCGAAAACACCATGCGAAGCTAATGGAAATTGCGAAAATGCTAACAAAGTCACGCGACCATGTATCTAAAAAGAAAAAACCCGCGCACCCTGAGATCACACACACAAAGCCTCTCACTCCATTTCTGACCTCCTAAAACCATCAAAGCCCATAGCTCCAGTTGAGGAGACTATGCCACCTAAGGGGACTACCAAAACAAAGGTCAAAGTCCTGATCCAACCCACTCAGGAGGCCACCACAGATGCATTAGCTCCACAGGACCCTACCATTACTTGATCATCTCTTTACTTTTGTCTTTACTTATTATATTAGTATAGATAATTCCATGTTTTGATATTTTATATTCAAGGATTGGATGTATTATTGATGATACATCATATATAGACATCATTTTTTGTTTAAACTTGGCATTTTTCTATTTCCTCTACTCACTGACTCTTTTGTTTGTTTTGAAACATGTGGTTTCTCCTATACGACTCAGACTCCATGTCACTCAGGAGGTACCACTGCCTCCCTATTTTTCAATCGTTTTTGTCATATTGAGGACAATGTTCAGCTTGGTTGGGGGGAGAGTTGAGGAAGTAAGTATTATTAATAATGCTAAGTTATTTTGGTAATTTAGTTGCTTTTTGCTTAATTTTTAAATTTTTTTAAGTTTTTTATTCTACTCTCCATGGTTATTAAGGAAAAATTCTCAAAAATGAAAAGGGAGAAATTGAATTTTTGTCTTTTTACTTGACTTAAAGTTTGTATTATGCTTACTAAAGTTGATGAATTGTTGAAACTTCTAGTGAATTCAACTTTAGTTCTTCCACTTTAAGCTATTCACACACTGTGCACAATAGGTTTTGAGTATAAGATGAAAAACTATTTCCCTCTTGACTTAGGAAAATTTTAGACTTGGTACCTTTGACCTCATTTTATAGTGTTGGGACACCTTATAAAAGGCCAATGAGCCTTTGGAAAAAAAAAAAAAAAAGAAGAAAAGAAAGAAAAAAATGTTTGCTTGCCTTGAAACCCGAGCAAGATCTGAGGGGTATATGGTGAAAATCTTTAAAGCCTGGTGCCCTAAGCCTTCATTGGTTGGGAGTCACTGACCTCAATGCTCGTTACAAGGGTGAATAGGTGGAGTTTAACATACTATAGGTGCTTGGGTATTAAAATTCATTCTCAAAAGTTTGGGGTAAAATCCGAGGAGTTAGTGGTTGAAAGATCCTTAAAGCTTGATGCCCTAAACCTTAATTGGTTGGGAGTCATCGATGGACCCCCGTTACATGGACAATTTAGAAAAGAATACCTTTAAGCCTTGTACTCCTACAATGAAAAAAAGTGTGAAATAAAATAGGTGCGTTCTTAGCTTATTGGAGGTTGATCAGTTTGCTAAGCTTTGAAAAAGAACTAGGTTGGGGGGAGAGATTAGTTCAACATACTATATTTGGAAGCTAAAAAATAACACTTAGATTTTTGTGGAAGAGTAAGGTTTGACCCTTAGGGAGTGGAAACTCTTTTAAAGCTTAAATTTGCATAATGCCTTCTTTTTATGAATTGTGATTAAACAAGTTATTTGATAACTCTTGTTGAAGTTTGAGTTTTACTTCTTTAATGTTCCATGTGAGAGTTAGATCATCATGCCACTTGAAAATTGTTTTTTGATCAGCATGATGTTGTAAATTATAGTACTTTTTATTTTTCTTTTTCTCTCCTTCATTGCTAAGGGACTAGCAATATGTCGGTTGGGAGCAGTGATTACTACTCAAAAAGTGCTATTTTATAGCTTGTTATTAACTCTTTTAAACACTTTTGAGTAGTAGTTATTACCTTTTAACTCAATTGGCATGTTAAGGACCCTTGCAATCGTTCCTAATCAAATTGTATTAAGCTTTGGTGTTTCTAATAGCTTTTTTATCACCAAAGCAATCTAAGATGAGGGAGAGCTTTATATGATCCATGGCAAAGCAAATGGAAGCTCATTTAAATGAAGAATTCAAGCTTTGAAGCTTCATAGTTTTTTGCCAAAGCCAATCAAGAATGCAAGGAGGAAAAAGAGAGAAATCTAACATGAAGAATTTAAGAGGATAGTTGGACACATCTTGTTTCGAAGCTCAAAAAGTCAGGGGTCCAACGCTTCAAACGGTGCACAAATTGAAGTTGAAATGAAGAAGTTATGGTCGTTTGAAGACAACTGCATCAAGCTGTGCGAAAATTTCGCAGCTGCGAAATGAGCTACGAAACCCACCTTTGGCACACGAGTGCCATTTCGCAGCCCATACCTCCATCTTCGCAGCTGCGAACCACGTTGCGAAATCACCACCAAGCTACGAATGAAGTTGCGAATCATCTCCAAGTTGTGAAATCACCTCCAAGTTACAAAACCAAAGTTCAAACTTGCAAAATGGATAATTCAACATGTGAATCACCTTGCGAAATCCACCTGTGTAAACTCAGATATTTGCAACTGACTTAGTTAGATTTTTCTCAAGATATTTTCTCCTTGTAATCAGTTAAAGATATTATTAGGATATTTCTTAGAAAATATCTTCTCTATATATATCTTTGAACCAATGTAAAGATGGAGAATATATCATAGATCCATATATGTAATCCGACGAGAGGAGGATCATAGGAAGATACATATTTTACAGAGCACTTGCTCTATTTTTCCTTCATATTTTTGTTTTCTTGTTATTTTTATTTCTAGCAAATCAAACTCTGAGGATGTTTCCTCAGAGGATGAGTGGCTAGGCTCTTTGTCTCTTAGAGTGAAGAAAGTCGGGTAAGTTTCCATATGCAAAAATTGGAAGTTTTGTTGTTTCAATTATTAATGAAGAGAAAATGTGACCCGTTAATGGTTTTTATTTTTTTAGTTAACTTAAAATGCCTTTAAATCACCCAGGCCAACACTTGGTAAGGCAAGTGATCTCCATCCATTGAGATGCACTAGTTTATCTCTTGCGAGCCTTTGGGAGGTGGTTTAAAGGTAGGATTTTCTAGAATAGCCAACACTTGGTAAGCTTTTGGACTCCAAGGAGACATCCATTAGTTATCTCTTGCAAGCTTTTGATGGGTAATCCAAGGTTAAGGATCACCTTGAATGGCAAATGCTAGGTGAGAGGCATGAGCCATTGCAAGATGCATCAGTGAGAGGGAATTAGTGTTTGAACCCATTAAGGGGAAGCATCCGTACCACACCGGTTAGGGAAATAACTATATGTTAAATCCCCAATGCGAGAAAAAGAAACAAGTGATCAGAACTCTCTTTTTATGTTAGGAACCTGAGCCTAGTGATCTGAAACTCCAAGAAACACTTTTCTTTGTAATTAAAATCAGTTACTATTTTTGGTAAGCTTAAAACCAAGCCTTTTTCAACCAAAGTTTGTGTTTTCTTTTAAAGCTAACCTTGAAATGAAAAAGCACCAATTCATCTTTGAATTGATATCAATTGTGAAGTGAAAACCCATCCCGGTGAACGATCCTAGAGCCACTATGCTATGCTAGCTGAGGCTATCCTAGTACATGGTGTAATAGGTTATAAATTTTGTTGATTACTCCCGTCTGAGGACCGCAATCAAGGAACACCAGTTGGACACGAATCAAATGGCGCCATTGTTAGGGACCATTGAGAGGACATGAATCAGCTAATACACCAATTGGGAACTAATCAGCGAGCCTATCTTCCGTCTTCTAAGGAAGAACTAGCCTATAGTTTGGAATGATGATTGTCAGCACGCTTTTGAGAAGATTACGGAGTGTCTCCTTTGTCCTCCAGTTTTAGTGTCTCCCACACTAAGGCGCCCTATGCTTCTATATTTTTTAGTTTTAAACATGGCCTTAGGGTGCATGTTAGCTCAGCTCAATGATTTAGGGAAGGAGCAAGCCATTTACTACCTGAGTAAGAGAATGCTTGAGTATGAGTGTAGATACATTATGACTAAGCATCTCTATTTGGCACTAGTTTGGGCCACCAGGAGAGTGAGGCACTACGCGACAGGGTACTCCATACACTTGGTCTCACGATTGGATCCATTGAGATATTTGTGTGAGAGGCCTGTTTTGACTAGTAGGCTCATGAGATGGTTGGTACTGTTGACAAAGTTTGATATTCAGCACGTCAACCAGAAATCAATGAAGGATAGAATTATCGCATATCACTTAACTTCATTACCAGTAATTGATGACAGACTGATTGATGATGATTTTCCTTATGAGCAGTTTGTTTCAGTTGGCAGTATTACAAGATGGCGCTTGTATTTGATGGTGCCGCCAATTAGTCAGGATTTGGCATTGGCATCTTGTTAATATCACCCCAAGGTGATCATATCCTCAGGTCTATTCAATTATCATTTTTCGATCATCATCGGTTGACGAATAATGTTATGGAGTATGAGGCATGCATCACAAGTCTAGAGACTGCACTTGACCTTGGGGTTAGATAGTTGGAGATCCACGGGGATTCCAACTTGGTTATATAGAAAACTCAGGGTATTTGGAAAACTCGGGATGAGAAGTTGAAACCTTACTATGCTTACTTGGACTTGTTGATTGATAGATTTGATGAGTTGAGGTATATACATCTGCCTAGGGTAGAGAATCAGTTCGTTGATGTGTTAGTCACCTTGGCTTCTGTGATTGAGATTCCTGCAGGGATGACTATGTGACCATTGTTGATTGAGACCAGATCTACACCAACTTACTATTGTTTGATTAGAAATATTGAGGATCGGGTTGAGGTACCATGGTATCATGATATTCATAAGTTTCTAGCATATGGTGCTTACCTTGAGTTAGCCACGACCAAGGATAGGAGAGCATTGAGATAGTTGGCCACCAGATTTGTTATTTGTAGGGATGCCTTTTACATGAGGTCATCAGATGGCATGTTGTTGTTATATATAGACTGAGCCATAGAAGATAAGGTGATGAGAGAGGTCTATGTAGGAGTTTACGGACCACACATGGGAGGTCACATGCTGGCACATAAAATCATGAGGATTTGCTACTTTTGGTTGACTATGGAGATAGATTGTTTTCATTTTGTATAGAGATGTCCAGAATATTAGATGCATGAGGACTTGATACACGTACCTCCATCTGAGCTACAGGTACTTACATCTCCTTGGCCATTTTCAGTATGGGGTGTTGATGTGATTGGCAAAGTCTCTCTAAAGTCCTCTAATGGTCATGAGTATGTCCTAGTAGCTATTAATTATTTTACCAAATGGGTGGAGGCTGCCTTTTATGCCAGCTTGAGAGCGGCTAAGGTGGCCAAGTTCATCAGATCACATATTATCTATCGATACGGGACTCCTTGATAACCCGACTCTTGGTAGCTTGGCATGTAAGGGTATCAACAAAATTTATACCTAATGTCCTTACACTAAAGTAGCAAAGCTACTATAGCATAGTGGCTCTAGGATCGAACACTGGGAAGGGTTTTTACTTTAACTGGTGAAGTTCGGAGGATGGAATGAACTTTTCTTAATAAAAATTAGGTTAAGATGAAAACATAAAAAGATGAAGGTGTTGTAAACTAAACTAACATGAAGATAGGTTAAAAGGGTGTAAAAACAAGTTTCTCAAAGATAGGATAGCTATGCTCTGGCTCTTATGCAAATTGGAAATCTCAGGATAGGCTCCTCGCGTTGGGGTTGCAACTATGGTGATGCTTGCTTCCCGAACCGGTATGGATTTAGCAAATCAAGTTTTAATCCTTTAAAATGGCAAAACAGATGGTAGTGAATTTCATCAATGGTTATTCACCTTAGACTTCCTTTGAATGGCTCGTAAGAGATAACTAATGGCCTAAAGCCAAAAGCTTACCAAATATTGGCAACTCAAAGTCATTCCAGGTGATAAACTCACATTTCAATGGCCATTGAAATTGGTTCTAACGGATTAATGCAAAACTTGGAATTGAAAACCTCACCTTCCAATAGCTCGTAGGAGATAAATAATGGATAGAAATCCAAAAGCTTATCAAGTATTGGCCGTTGGAAGTTGTCCAAAGGAAATAAAAACCAAACTTTGCATTAATGAACCGTTAATGAAAAACGACTACCTTACCTTCCAGGTGCGAGAAATTTCCATGGGATTGCATCCAAGCCATCACATAACATCCATACTTTGAGAAACTTAAAAGCTTTAGCCAATCATCCTCTGAGGAAAAGTCCTCAGAGGCTGTTTGGCTACTAAGAAAATAAGAAAGAAAAGAGAAAAGAAGCTTATGAACAAAAGTGCTCTTATAACTTATAAAGTTACAGGTTACAAGATTTCTTTGTCTGAGGCTCTTCACCTCTATTTAAAGACAATAACAAGCTAAATTACAAGAGCTATTACAAAAGCAACCTTTTCATTGGTTGATTACAAGGTTACAAAAGGAATTTACATGAGAAAATATCAAGCTAAAAATATCTGGGAAGTCGGTGGTGCGTGCGTGGAGAAACAGAGGAAATTTGGCATTTTCGCAAGGTGCCTAAATCCTCCTTGTGAAATTTCGCAATGTGGTTTCTTCATGGTGCGAAATGGCAAAATTTCGCACCATGAGGAAAATCCCCTTGCGAAATTTCGCAAGGAGAAATTCACCTTGCGAAATTTTCGCAAGGTTTGATGCAGTTGTCTTCCGAAGGCCATATCTTCCTCATTTCAGCTCCAAATTGTACATGGTTTGAAGCGTTGGATTCTTGACTTCCTGAGCTTTGAAATGGTATATAGTATGTAGAAAATGAACTTCGGGAAGTGCCCCAAAAGTGCGAAAGAAGACTGCAGCTGCTGTCCTCTATTCTCCTCTTCTCCATTGTTCTTGTTTGTGCTCGTGTTTCCACTTGAAATTCAAGCCTGTAAACTTTCAAAATCCTTCCTTTAACTTGTCCAAGTAGCTCCTCCATCATTTGGCATGCTTGAATTGATTCATAAGCTGATAAAAACATGTAAACTTGCCACAAAATGGTTAAAACCAATTACTAAGGACCTTAATGAATTAATTGGGTTAAATGAATATGATTACTACACAAAGGTGCTTAAAACCATTATAATTAGGTCTACAAAATAGCACTTTTTGGTAGTAATCACTCCTCATGAGTTGATCTCAGATAGAGGGGTACATTTCAGAGGTGAGGTGAATACACTAGTTCAGGAATATGGTATTTAACACCATTCGTCTACGTACAGGCCACAGACTAATAGGGCAATTGAGGCCACAAATAAGAATATCAAGAGGATTCTATGAAAGATGGTCAAGACATCTCAAAATTGGTTAGAGAAGCTCCCTTTTGCATTATGGGCATATCACACATCCACAGGGGCCACTCCATTTTCATTGGTGTATGGCATGGAAGTTGTCTTACTTGTTGAGATAGAGGTGGGTTCATTAAGAATAGATTTGGAGCATCAGATTGCTAAGACGGATTGGTTGCGAGCCAAATACGACCAGTTGAATCTACTTGATGAAAAGAGATTGAGGGCCATAGATCACATGCATGCTTATCAGAGGACAATGGTTCATGCATTCAGGAAGAGGGTTAAGCCCAGGAAATTTCAGAAGGGTGACTTAGTCTTAAGGATCCTTAGGGGATTGACCAGCGACCCTAGGTGTAAGTTTAGACCAAGTTGGAGTGGGCCTTATGTTATCCGAGAGTTGACTTGAGAGGGAGCTGTCGGGTTGACAGATCTAGAAGAAAATCAGTTTTTAGAGCTAGTTAACATTGATCAACTGAAGAAGTTTTACACATGATATCATGGTCGAAGGATGGGTGGCCATCGTTTCGAGTTAGACACGTCCCTTTTGCGTATCTATACATTGATATATCCAATTACTAGACCATTGAGCCTGACATGGTACATTACGACCCTTTCATTCACTTAGCCTTGTATACCTTTTCTCACCTTCGTTAGGGGCCTCTTACTATGCACTTCGCATTTATTTTCTTGATCGGAGAGTATTCTGAGCACATTGTGTCATTGTTCGTTTGTTCCTTTTGTAGGCCGTTCATGGTTTTTCTTTCCTCCATTTGGCATTGTCACTCTGTCTGTCTTTGAGTTTTATTTTTATCATGTCATCTCGTCCTTCTTTTGTTTTCCCTTGTGTGATGATGATGCACTCTCGTCCTAGTATTTCAAATCAAGTATGTCACACATTTCACCCCTAGGTTTTGATCTAGGAGTCTTAGTTTAGTGAAACCATTTGGGTTTGGGGTTTGAGAGACACTTGTTAGATTGTCCTAGTGTAGCCCTCAGCTTACTTGGTTTATGGCTTCATTAAAAAAATAAAAAATAAAATAAAATAAAACTAAGCTTGTTCGATTTTCATTTCATTGATGTTTGGGTTAGCCTTGTTAGCCGTCAGTATCATGGCTCAGTCATCAAATGTCATTTTGTGTATAAGGGATTTTATTTTTCTTCTGAAAGTGGGTGAAAGCATTGTATGATCAATTTCTGCATGGATCTGGGAGACGGATCTAGAGTGAGGATAGAGTTTCCTTAGTGTTGGGTCTCCTAGATCATTAGCTACATCACCATTCCAGTCCTATAGTGGCCTGCTTCGACCTGTCATTATTAGGGTGAGTTGTTCGTTGTTATCACATGTTGCCATGTTTTCTATCCTAGTTGTTTTCACTATTTTCTTCTACACTCCTTCATCATTTTTCTCATCCCTTTTTATTTTCTTCTATCCTCGTCTATCATCATTTTGCTTCTTGAACGGTGTGTCCTCTAGCATTTATAACCTGTCATTTGGCATTGTTCATTTCTATGTAGGTTGAGTCATTGGGCTCACACAATTCTCCAATATTTGGCATTGAGCAGTCAGAGGCTGGGTATTATCTTTTGGGTTTTTAGGCCTTGTTTCCCATCATTTCATTCACCTTTTACCCATGGCCTTCATTACGGCATGAGTCATAAGACCACCCTGAGGCCACGAGATCTTGTGTTCGCTTCGACATATTTCATTTGGACAGGATCCGTCCACTAGTTGAAGTATGGGATGTCGGCCGACCTTCGTTTCTTGAGGATATAGAGGAATCACATAATGCTTTCTCCATTCAATATCCTTGCCTCTGGTCCATAATTAGAGATAAATGATGTAGAGAGTTGAGACTATCGAGGACACCTTTGCTTACTACTTTGACATGTTCATATTGGGGCATACCCCCTATGCTTGCATGATGACATAAGTTCTTACATGTATACATGCAGTCCATTTCACTTTGAGACGTTTGGCATTAATGTTTGGACATACTCCACATTTAGCCTGGATTCTCTATACAATAGAGTACTTTCGGGGCTTACCTGAGATCAAATTCTCCCATATTCATTGACCCAATAGGAGTGTACACTAGGGCATATCCGATGCATTGTCATGTTTGCGTGTCCAGATGGATGATGGTCTTTGGGCATGCATTTTTGTAATTGGTTCGCCAGAGAATACATATGTCAGATGTACATCCAGGGACATTCCCCTTAACAGCTCTGTGGACATTGGATATTGTGAAAAATAGTGCATGATTTGTTATGGATGATTATGTGTGATGCTTTCAACTCTTTGATTTTAACCACATGTGTAGTTACGGGATTTTGACGTGGTACTGATATCCTAGACTGGGACATACCCCTTTCTGACATGGTACTGATATTCTAGACTAAGGCATACCCCATTTTCTGAAATGGTACTAATATCCTAGACTGGGGCATCCACTCTTTCTTTCCGCCTCCCGTCGTTCCTTGATATTTGTGTATCGTCCTATAAGGGGATACCCCCTCCTTTCATCTTGATCTAAGTGTTTGATTTTCTAGCTTATTCGAGTCATTTATTGGCATTTCTTGGATGCCATGCTGGGTCATACCCCCTCTCCATTTGAGTTGTTTACTCTCAAAGTCCATCGGTGGTTCTCCAACATCGTGTCTGGATCCCCTATCTTTTCAGCGGCTCTCCGACATTGTGTCTGGATTCCCTATCATTTCAGTGGCTCTCCGGTATTGTGTCTGGATCCCTTATCTTTTCAACGACTCTCTGGCATCATGTCCAGATCCCCTATCATTTTCGCAGCTTTTTGGCATCGTGTCCAGATCCCCTATCATTTCGGTGACTCTCCGGCATCATGTCGGACCCCCTATCTTTTCGGTGGCTCTCTGGCATCTTGTTCGGATCCCCTATCTTTTTTATGGTTCTTCGGCATCATGTCCAGATCCCCTATCTTTTTTACGTCTCTCCGACATCATGTCTGGATCTCCTATCTTTTCAACGATTCTTCGGCATTGTGTCTAGATCTCCTATTGTTTCGCCGACTCTCTGACATCATGTTCGAATCCCTTATCTTTTCGACGGCTCTTCAACATTGTGTATGAATTCCCTTTCTTTTCGGCTACTCTCCGGCATCGTGTCTGAATCCCCTATTATTTTGGTGGCTCTCCGAATCTGTGTTCGGATCCCCTATCTTTTCAGTAACTCTTTAACATCATGTCTAGATCCCTTATCTTTTCGACAGCTCTCCGGCATTGTGTCTAGTTCCCCTATCGTTTCGACAGCTCTCCAACATCGTGTCCGGATCCCCTATCTTTTCCATGGCTCTCGGGCATCGTGTTCGAATCCCTTATCGTTTTTATGGCTCTTCGACATCATGCCCGAATACCCTATCTTTTCGGCGGTTCTCCGACATTGTGTCCAGATCCCCTATATTTTCAGCAGCTCTCCTACATCATGTCTGGATCCTTTTTCTTTTCAACGGTTCTCCAACATCGTGTTTGGATCCTCTATCTTTTCGACGGCTCTCTGACATCGTGTCTGGATCCTCTATCTTTTCGACGGCTCTCCAACATCGTATCCGGATCCACTTTCTTTTCGACAACTCTCCAGCATTGTGTCTAAATCCCCTATCGTTCTAGTGGCTCTTCAGCATCGTGTCCAGATCCCCTATCTTTTCGGCGGCTCCCCGACATCGTGTCCGAATACCCTATCTTTTCGTCTCCTCTTCGGCATCATGTCCGGATCCCCTTTCATTTCGACGGCTCTCTGGCATCCTGTCCGAATTCCTTATCTTTTCAATGGCTCTCTGACATAGTGTCCAGATCCCCTATCATTTCGATGGCTCTCCAGCATCGTGTCCGAATCCCCTATCTTTTCGACAGCTCCCCGACATTGTGTTTGGATCTTCTATCTTTTTTACGGCTCTCGGGCATCGTGTTTGGATCCCCTATCATTTCAAAGGCTCTCGGGCATCATGTTCGGATCTCTTATCTGTTCGGCGATTCTTCGACATCGTGTCTGGATCCCTTATCTTTTCAACGAGTCTCTAGCATCGTGTCCAAATCCCCTATAATTTTGATGGCTCTCCGGCTTCGTGTCCGGATCCCCTTTCATTTTGGTGGTTCTCCGGCATCGTGTCCGGATCCCTTATCATTTTGATGGCTCTCCAGCATCATGTTCAGAACCCTTATCCTTTCGACGACTCTCCGGCATCATACCCGGATCCCTTAGTTCTTAATAATTGTGTCCTAACTCCTTTGGCCGTCAGTATTGTTGTGCGGGGACAAAGTTGTTGGCCTTTGATTTCTTCACTAGAGTTCATTTCTACTCATTCATCGTTTGCACTTTGTGCTCATGAACCACTCGTTCATTCACTCTACTAAAGAGGGGCATATTTTTAGACCCTCAATTTTGTCCCTTGACACTTGCATGTATCTTACGGGTATCGCCCTCACCCAATTTTTGTATGTCACGGCCATAGTGCCCTTGTTGGGCTTAATCAGTTTTCGGACCTCATGTGAGTTCACCTATAGTTCAATTTAGTGCAAGAGTTTGGTGTATTATGAAATGCCATCATGGCCAACTCCTTGGTTCATATCATGCTCCAGGATAGAGGTTAAGGTTTCCACAAAAAATTTAGTTCAGTTGGAGCTCGTTGAAGCCTATCCAAATCTGGAGCACTCTAACTTGTTCTAGTCATTTCTCCCTCATCCGAGCTCAGAATTGAACACCGTTTTTTTTCTTTTTTGATTCCTTACTCTTCAAGAAATATTCTATCCAAATTTAAGAATTTTTCTCAATCGGCTCAATCAGTTTGTAACTGGCTCAGCCTATTCATTGGGGCTACTAGTGAACGCCTCTGAATTCGGAGTAGTCTAGCTTGTTTTAGTCATTTCTCCCTCATCTGAGCTCGGAATTGTGCACCGTTTTTTGGTTTAATTCCTTACTCTTCAAGGAATACTCAAAATTTGAGAATTTTTCTCAACCGACTCGACCAGTTTGTAACCGACTCAGCCGGTTCATCGAGGCTGCTTGCGAACAGCTCTGTTTTTTGCATTTTTTATGCCCTTCTTCTAGTCGGTTTGAGCCCTGGTGCTCCAAGTGGGTTTATAGGATGGTTTTTGGTCCAATTTGGACTATTTTATGGGTTGATTGTAACCCACCTTGAATCCATGTGGATTCTTGACTGGTAAGCAATGGTGGAATTATGAGGGGCAACTGCCCACCTCATGACTAAGGGAGGAGTTGAATAAGTTGGAGTTATGAGGCTAATGGTGGGGGATTCTAAAGCTGAAGAGGAAGAAAAATGAGGTGGTGCGGATTCTGAGGGATGCAAGCTGGTATAAAAGGCAATTCAGAGAGAGAATGAAATAAGGGGTTTTGGAAATTTTGGGTGGGAGATTCTGCTGGGGTGACGACTGAAAGTGTGGGGGGATTATTGGCATTTCTGAGGGACTTGCATCCAGAAAGAAAGGAAAGGAAAAGGGAAAAAAAATAGAGAGTAGAAAGTGAGGCTTCCTGATTTCTATAGGGGGAGGTTTTGTGGATCCTGGAAGACAGAGTGAGGGGGAAGGTTCTATTGGTGAGCTCCTTATAAGTGAGGGAGGCATTGTTTCTCATGGGGCCACCACTCTAGTGATTGCCTTAGGCATGGGCATTATCGATGCATGCATAGGTAACACTCGACATTCCTCCCTATTGTTTCAGATTCTCTTTTTTTTTCCCTCTTGAGTGTTGGTTTCCTTGATTTGTTGGGGTGAGCTACACACCATTGTGTATCATTGCTTCATTCTGTTTATTGCTTGGGAGCTTTGAGAGTTGTTGTGAGAAGGCAAAGATATTGGCTATGGACCAATTTTGATAATTTCATTAATGGGAAATCAAGGCTTTAACGGCCACGTCATTTTAGTGCTGAAAAAAGGTCACCTTAGCCATTTTGTCAAACTAGCTAAGGCCTTCAAGGCGGCCTAGGCTTCTATTTTCTTTTAATTGGCCCTTTGAGGTTTGGACTTTGTTTGTTTCTATAACAAAAAATGAATATGTGTGGTGCATTTAAATATGAATTTGGTTGCATGTCTATTTTGAGTGTGGAGAGGCTACTAGTGTTTTTTTTTGTTTTTTATGAGGCTTTGGCCAATTTCATTATATTAAGAATATCTCATATCAAGGCCATTGTTGGCCGCTTGGATAGGATTTGAATCCTTTCCTTTTCAATAGTTTACACCTGGACCAAGGCGAGATTTGTTTCGAAAAGATCCAGCAGTGGCTAAATCCTTTATGTGTGTGTGCCTTGGTGGTAGGCTTCTTGCATGCTCCAATAATGGAATTGGAAAATGGGCACTTTCAGCAGCTGAAAATCTGATTTTAGTGGCCATAAATGGGTGAATTATCATGACTGAATTTTTGTGGAAAATTATGGAAATAGTGGCCTTGTGTGTGTGTATTTCTAAGGCTAATTTTTTTAGAGAAAAAAATGGAGAAAAGTGGTAACATTAATGGATATTCAGATCTGAATTTTAGTGGTTGTGTTTGCTAAATAAAGTGGCTAATTTAAGTAGAGAAATGCTAAAATTTTAATGAAAACCATGACTGAAATTCAAGTGATTATTTGCTGAAATTTTTAATGAAAATCATGGCTGAAATTTCAAGTATAGATTTGCTAAAGTTTTAAATGATGTAATTGGCTAAAATTCAAGGTTGGACATGGAGATTTGGGGTAGAAGTTCATGCCACATTGGTAAGTTTTAATGAAAAAGGTGGTAGCAACATGGTGAGACTTTTGGAGGCTTGAATTGTTATTTTAATGGTAAGAATAAGTGACAGTGGTGGATGTTAAATATTTGAATTGATGAATTTTTTTAATGAAAAAATGGATGTGACTTTCATGAATTCGGTGGCCTGTAATTGACCTTTGGCAGCTGAATTTTTTTTTATTTTTTTTTTTATGGAGAATTATGGAATTTGTGGCTGTTAGTAGATGAAATTCAAATGGAAAAGATGTTAATTCCTAGCCGAAAATCAATGGAATTGGAATAGCTAAATTTTAGCCACGTAAGGAAGTTACATGGCTGCATTTTGGTGGCCGTTTGGTGGAGAATATAGGTTACATATATAGGGTTTGTTCATGGCTGAAAATTCTCTTAATTCAAGTAGAAATACAACTAAATTTTAGTAGATTTGGAGGTTGCATATATTGTGTGCTTGTGCTTATTGATTCACCCTTTTCTATAGTGCATGGCTAGGGACCTCAGGTACGCATCATTGTTCTGATTGTTGATTTCCTATGCATGTTGAATACCAGCTAGGATTGTATGAGTCTTGTCATCCATGTAGCCTGGGAAGGATTGACTAATATTTGACTCATATGCTCCAATGTACCTAATTCACTAGTAGAGACCGAACCCCAGGCCTAGAGGGGTGCTACCTCGCATGAGGTACCTTCCTAATAGGTAACCTAATCCCTAGACCCAGAAATCGAGTTTCGCAGACCATTTTTTCTTAACTGGAGTCATTGAGGGGTTTTTGTTCTTACTTAATTTTTCCCATTTCAAAAAAAAAAAAAAAAAGTAAGTGGCGAGTCCAAACAAAACCACTTTTTCTTTGCATATTTTTAATCACGAGTCACGTCGGTCGGTGGATCGGGGGACTGTCCAGTGCGGCTGCACCTTTTCTTCCCTCTCAATGGTACGACTGCACCTTTCCCATGCTCCAGAATGGTGCCCACTCCTATGGAGATCACCCTCAATGGTGCGACTGCACCTTTTCTTCCCTCTCAATGGTGCGGCTGCACCTTTATCATGCTCGAGAATGGTGCCTGCTCCTCTAGAGATCACAACTTTTTTCCCTCTCTTAATGGTACAGTTGCACCTTTCTCACGCTCCAGAATCGTAAGTCTTTTTTCCATCTAACGCTAACTATTCCCTTCATCATCAGCATTATGCTCTCCCAACCACCCCTTGTATTTTTCCCAAAAATCGGCTTCAATCACTCACCAGCCCATGTGTCTTCCTCCTTCCTTTCCAAAAAAATTTTGATCCTTCTTTGTATCTTTCCCAAAAACCATCCTCATTCATCCACTAGCCCATGTGTCTTCCTCTTTCCTTTCCAAAAAAGATTCTCATCCTTCTCTATATCTTCCCCCAGAAACCATCCTCATTCATCCATTATTTATATTCATCTTTCATGCCCCGAATCCACCCTTCCAAAACCGGTGTGGTCCCTTTCCATGAGCGTCTTCTGCACCTTCCCATTGACTCCACCTACATGAAAAAAACCACTCATCAGCCCAGAGAGAGCTAGCAAGCATCTGTGTGATGTTGAGTTACCTTCCCAAAAATATTCTCCATCCTTAAGGACGTCTTCCAGCTCCACTTTCCTCGTTTTCCTCATGCCAAATAAAAATTTTAAAATTAAAAAAAATCAAAAAAGAAAGCAAGAATCCATTAAGTTG
The DNA here is from genome assembly GCA_945999865.1 of Vitis cinerea var. helleri x Vitis rupestris. NCBI lineage: Eukaryota > Viridiplantae > Streptophyta > Magnoliopsida > Vitales > Vitaceae > Vitis > Vitis cinerea var. helleri x Vitis rupestris. The sequence goes on from OX253915.1 coordinate 15,855,410, forward strand.
AAATCATTCCCATCATTCAAAGTCAACATTCCTTTCACTAAAATTTCAAAAAGTCATTAAATCCCAAATAAGAAAATGTTAATACATAGATAAAAGGTATAATACATAAATAAATAAATATTAGACATATTTAATAAAAAGAAAAAGAAATTAAACTAATGTAACATATGATAATAATCGAAGTGTCAAACTCAAACCACCTAAAATAAAAAAATTCCTTTCACGCAATCATAAAATAAAATAAATAAACAAAATACAAATAATAATAATAATGAAATGATATAAAATAAATCAAAACTCACTTAATCCTAAAATCAATCAATAAAATAAATAAATAAAGGAAAACAGGAAAACAAATCGAAGTGTATCCAAATGGGCCTAGGGTGCCTAAGTGGGCCTAAGGTGGTGCCTAATGGGCCAAGTGTATCCGAATGAGCCTAAGGTGCCTAAGTGGGCCTAAGGTGGTGCCTAATGGACTAAGTGTACCTAAATGGGTCTAGGGTGCCTAAGTGGGCCTAAGGTGGTGCCTAATGGGCCAAGTGTACCTAAATGGGCCTAGGGTGGTGCCTAAGTAGGCCTAGGGTGGTGCCTAATGGGCCAAGCGTACCTAAATGGGCCTAGGGTGCCTAAGTGGGCCTATGGTGCCTAAGTCTAAATTAGGGTTGCCAAGAGTCACAATGGGGTTAGATAAATCCCTCAACCGAAGTCTCAAATGTGGCTCATAAAAGATAAGCTACATGAGTAATAATGGGCCACCAGGGAATTGTTGCAAAGTACCAAACAAATACCTAATAGGACAAGTGCCACAAAGACAAAATGGAGGGTTTACAAATAAGCCCCTCTTCGGTAGAAATCACAAGTGTAGGGAATGTGAGTAAAAATAAGAATAATGAGGGGAACGAAGTGAACCATACCAAAGAACTAAAAGAAAAGGACCAGAGATTTTATCCTAGCACATGACAAGAGTAAGCTCAGAACACGAGGTCGCAATCACAAAAATGAAACAACTTTATGTCGTGAGCTCAAGGCTCTACGTGGAAAGAATGAATCTGGGTCATAGATGAGAAGAATGACCTTAGGTTGTGACCTCAGAGCTCCAAATAGAAAATAAATGACTTTGGGTCATAAATGAGAAAAACGACTCTTAGTCATAAGCTCCAAGATCTAAATGGAAAAGAAATTACTCTAGGTCATAACTGAAAAAAATGACTATGGGTCATAAGGTCATGGATCTAAATGGAAAAGAAATGACTCTGAGTCATAGATTAGAAAAACGACTCTAGGTCGTGAGCTCAGGGCTCTCAATGGAAAAGAAATGACTATGGGTCACAAATGAGAAAAATGACTCCAGGTCGTGAGCTCCAGGCTCTAAATGGAAAAAAAATCACACTGGGTCATAAATGAGAGTAACGACTCTGGGTCGAGAACTCATGACTCTAAATGGAAAAGAAATGGCAGTAGGTCATAGATGAGAAAAACGACTTTGGGTCGTGAGCTCGGGGCTCTAAATGGAAAAGAAATGACTCTTTGTCATAAATGAGAAAACCTACTCTAGGTCGTGAGCTCAAGGCTCTAAATAGAAAAGAAATCACTCTGGGTCAAAGATGAGAAAAATGACTTCAGGTCGTGAGCTTAGGGCTCTAAATGGAAAAGAAATCACTTTGGCTCAAAGATGAGCAAAACGACTCTCGATTGTGAGCTTAAGGCTTTAATGGAAATGAAATGACTCTCAGTAAAAAATGAGAAAGAATGACTCTAGGTCGTGAGCTTAGGGCTCTAAATAGAAACGAAATGACTCTAGGTAATAGATGAGAAAAATGACTATTGGTCGTGAGCTCAGGGCTCTATATGGAAGAGAAATGACTCTTGGTGATAAATGAGAAAAACGACTCTAGGTCATGACCTTTGGGCTCTAAATGGAAACGAAATGACTCTGGGTCATAAATGAGAAAAACGACTCTAGGTCTTGAGCCCAAGGCTTGAAATGGAAAAGAAATGACTCTGGGTCATAAATAAGAAAAATGACTATGGGTTGTAAGCTTAAGGCTCTAAATGGAAAAGAAATGACCCTGGGTCATAAATGAGAAAACACGACTCTAGGTTGTGAGCTTAGGGCTTTAAATGGAAAAGAAATTACTCTGGGTCATAAATGAGAAAAATGAATCTAGGTCATGAGCTCAGGACTCTAAATGGAAAAGAAATGACTCTGGATCATAAATGAGAAAAAAAACAATTTTAGGTCGTGAACTCAGGGCTCTAAATGGAAAAAAAATGACTTTGGGCTATAAAGGAGAAAAATGACTCTGGGTCGTGAGTTCAAGACTCTAAAAGGAAAACAAATGAATATGGGTCTTGATGAGAAAAATGACTTTGGGTCATGAGCTCAGGGCTCTAAATGGAAAAGATGACTCTAGGTCATAAATAAGAAAAACAACTCTTGTTTGTGAACTTAGGGCTCTAAATGGAAAAAATGACTCTAGGTCGTAAATGAGAAAAACGACTCTAGGTCTTGACCTCCGGGCTCTAAATAGAAAAGAAATGACAGTGGGTCATAAACGACAAAAATGACTCAGGGTCATGAGCTTAGGGATCCAAATTGAAAAGAATGGACTTTGGGTCATAAATAATAATAAAAAAATGACTCTAGGTCGTGAGCTAAGGGCTCTAAATGGAAAAGAAATGAATTTGGGTCATAAATGAGAAACAATGACTCTTAAGTCATGAACTCAGGGCTCTAAATGGAAAAGAAATGACTCTGTGTCATAAATGAAAAAAAGGACTCTAGGTCATGAGTGCATGGCTTTAAATAGAAACAAAATGACTCTGGGTAATAAATGAGCAAAAAAACGAGTCTAGGTCGTGAGCTCAAGGCTCTAAATGGAAAAGAAATGACTCTGGGTCATGATGATAAAAACGACTTTGTGATAATTGAGATAAATGACTCTAGGTCCTGAGCTCCAGGTTCTAAATGGAAACGAAATGACACTAGGTTCGAAATGAGAAAAACGACTCTAGGTCGTGAGCATAAGGCTCTAAATGGAAAAGAAATGAGTTTATGTCATAAATGATAAAAATGACTATGGGTAGTGAGCTCAGGGCTCTAAATGGAAAAGAAATGACTTTGCGTCACAAATAAGAAAAATGACTCTGGATCGTGAGCTCAAGGCTCTACAAAGAAAAGAAATGACTTTGGGTCATAACTGAGAAAAATGCATGTGGGTCGTGAGCTCACGGCTCTAAATGGAAAAGAAATGACTCTACATTATAAATGACAAAAACGACTTTGCCTAGTGAGCTCAGGGCTTAAAATGGAAAAAAAATGACTCTGACCCATAAATGAGAAAAACAAATCTGGGTCATGAGCTCAGGGTTTTAAAAGAAAAAGAAATAACTCTAGGTCATAATGAGAAAAACGACTCTCGGTCGTCAGCCTAGGGTTTTATATGGAAAAGAAATTACTCTGGGTCATAAATGGGAAAAACAACTCTGGGTCGTGAGCTCAAGGCTCTAAATGGAAAAGAAATGACTTTGAGTCATAAATGAGAAAAACGCCTTTGGGTCGTGAGCTTAGGGCTCTAAATGAGAAAGAAAGGACTCTCAGTCATAAATGAGAAAATCGACTCAAGGTCGTGAGATCAGGGCTCTAAATCAAAACGAAATGAATCTGGGTTGTGAGGTTAGGGTTCTAAATAGAAAGGAAATGACTTTGGGCCATAGATAAGAAAAACGACTCTTGGTAGTGAGCTGAGGGCTCTAAATGGTAAACAAATGACTTTGGATGAGAAATGAGAAAAATGACTCTGGGTCATGAGCTTCGGACTCTAAATGGAAACGAAATGACTCTCAGTCATAAATGAGAAAAATGACTCTAGGTCGTGAGCTCAGGGTTCTAAATGGAAAAGAAATAACTCTAGTTCATAAATGAGCAAAGCGACTCTGGGTTGTAAGCTTAGGGCTTTAAATGGAAAAGAAATTACTCTAGGTCATAAATGTGTAAAACGACTCTGGGTCGTGAGCTCAGGGCCCTAAATGGAAAAGAAATTACTCTAGCTCATAAATGAGAAAAACAACTCTGGGTAGTGAGCTTGGGGCTCTAACTAGAAAAGAAATTACTTTGGGTCATAAATGAGAAAAACGACTCTGAGTCGTGAGCTTAAGGCTCTAAATGGAAAAGAAATGACTTTGGGTCGTAACTGAGAAAAACGCCTCTAGGTCGTGAGCTCACAACTCTAAATGGAAAAGAAATGACTCTGCGTTATAAATGAGAAAAATGACTTTGGCTCGTGAGCTTAGGGCTCTAAATGGAAAAGAAATGACTCTAAGTCATAAATGAGAAAAATGAATATGGGTCGTCAGCTCATGGCTCTAAAATGAAAAGAAATGACTATAAGTCATAAATGACAAAAACGCCTCTAGGTCGTGAGCTTAGGGCTCTAAATGGGAAAAAAAAGGACTTTAGGTCATAAATGAGAAAATTGACTCTAGGTTGTGAGATCAAGGCTCTAAATGGAAACAAAATGACTCTGGGTCATAAATAAATAAATAAATAAAGACTCTAGGTATTAAGCTTAGAGCTCTAAATGGAAAAGAGATGACTCTAGGCCATAAATGAGAAAGGTAACTCTTGGTAGTGAGCTGAGGGCTCTAAATGGAAAACAAATGACCATGGGTGATAAATGAGAAAAATGACTCTAGGTCGTGAGCTCAAGGCTCTGAATGGAAACGAAATGACTCTGGGTCATAAAAGAGAAAAACGACTCTAGGTCATGAGCTCAAGGTTTTAAATGGAAAAGAAATTACTTTAGTTTATAAATGAGAAAAACGACTTTAGGTCGTGAGCTTAGGGCTCTAAATGGAAAAGAAATGACTCTAGGTCATAAATGTGAAAAACAACTCTAGGTCGTGAGCTCAAGGCTCTAAATGGAAAAGAAATGACTACATGTCATAAATAAGAAAAACAAATAAAGCTCGTGAGCTTAGAACTCTAAATGGAAAAGAAATGACTTTGGGTCCTAGATGAGAAAAAACGACTCTGGGTAGTGAGCTTAGGGCTCTGAATGGAAATGAAATGACTCTAGGTCATAATCGAGAAAAACGATTCTAGGTCGTGAGCTCAGAAAAGGAATGACTATGGGTCATAACTGAGAAAAACGATTCTAGGACGTAAGCTCCGGGCTCAAAATGGAAACGAAATGACTCTGGGTCATAAATGAGGAAAACGACTTTGGGTCGTGATCTAAGGACTCTAAATTGAGAAGAAATGACTTTGGGTCATAAATTAGAAAAATGACTTTAGGTCCTGAGCTGGAGGCTCTAAATGGAAAATAAGTGACTTTGGGTCACAAATGAGAAAAATGACTCTAGGTCATGAGCTGAGGGCTCTAAATGGAAAAGAAATGACTATGGGTCATAAATGAGAAAAATGACTCTAGGTCATGAGCTGAGGGCTCTAAATGGAAAAGATGACTTTATGTCATAAATGAGAAAAATGACTCTAGGTCGTGAGCTCAAGGCTTTAAATGAAAAAGAAATGACTCTGGGCCATAGATGAGAAAAATGACTTTAGGTAGTGAGTTGAGGGCTCTAAATGGAAATGAAATGACTTTGGGTCATAAATGAGAAAAACGACTCTGGGTCGTGAGCTCAAGGTTCTAAATGGAACATAAATGACTCTAGTTCATGAATGAGAAAAATGACTCTGGCTCGTGAGCTTAGGGCGGTAAATGGAAAAGAAATGATTCTAGGTCATAAATCTGAAAAATGAGTCTAGGCCGTGTGCTCAAGGCTCTAAATGGAAACCAAATGACTGTAGGTCATAAAAAAGAAAAACGACTATGGGTCGTGAGCTCAAGGTTTTAAATGGAAAAGAACATACTTTATTTCATAAATGAGAAAAACGACTCTAGGTCATGAGCTCAAGGCTCTAAATGGAAAAGAAATGACTCTGGGTCATAAATGAGAAAAATGACTCTTGGTCGTGAGCTGAGGGCTCTAAATGTAAAAGAAATTACTATAGGACATAATTGAAGAAAAAGCCCCTGGGTCGTGAGCTTAGGGCATGGAAAAGAAAGGACTCTTGGTCAGAAATGAGAAAATCGACTCCAGATCATGAGCGTAGGGATCTACATGGAAACGAAATGACTATGGGTCATAAATGAGAAAAAGACTCTAGGTTGTGAGCTCTAGGCTCTAAATGGAAACAAAATGACTTTGGGGCATAAATAAGAAAAACAAGTCTGGGTCATGAGCTCAAGGTTCTGAATGGAAAAGAAATGACTCTAGGTTGTGAGCTCAAGGCCCTAAATGGAAACGAAATGACTCCGGGCCATAGATGAGAAAAACGAATCTAGGTAGTGAGTTGAGGGCTCTAAATGGAAAACAAATGACTTTGGGTGAAAAAAGAGAAAAATGACTCTGGGTCATGAGCTCCGGGCTCTAAATGAAAATGAAATGACTTTGGGTCATAAATGAGAAAAATGACTCTAGGTCGTGAGCTCAAGGCTTTAAATGGAAAGCAAATGACTCTAGGTCATAAATGAGAAAAACAACTCTAGGATGTGGGCTCAAGGCTCTAAATAGAAAAGAAATGACTCTAGGTTATAAATGAGAAAATAAACTCTTGGTCGTGAGCTCAGGGTTTTAAATGGAAAAGAAATGACTCTCGATCATAAATGAGAAAAACAACTCTAGGTTGTGGGCTCAAGGCTCTAAATAGAAAAGAAATGACTCTAGGTCATAAATGAGAAAATAAACTCTTGGTCGTGAGCTCAGGGTTCCAAATGGAAAAGAAATGACTCTCGGTCATAAATGAGAAAAATGCCTCTCGGTCATGAGCTCGGGGTTATAAATGGTAAAGAAATGAGTCGGGCCATAATTGAGAAAAATGCCTGTGGGTCGTGAGCTCAGAAAAGGAATGACTATAAGTCATAAATGAGAAAAATGACTCTAGGTTATAAATGAGAAAAACGACTCTGGGTCTTGAGCTCAGCGCTCTAAATGGAGAAGAAATGACTTTGGGTCATAAATTAGAAAAACAACTATGGGTCGTGAGCTCAAGGATCTGAATGGAAAAAAATGACTCTAGTTCGTAAATGAGAAAAATGACTCTAGGTCGTGAGCTTAGGACTCTAAATGGAAAAGAAATGTCTCGAGGTCATAAATGTGAAAAACAAGTCTGAGCCATGAGCTCAGGGCACTAAATGGAAAAGAAATGACTCAAGGTCATAAATGAGATAAATGAATAAAGGTCATGAGCTTAGAGCTCTTAATGGAAAAGAAATGACTCTAGATCATAAATGAGAAAAAAAACAACTCAGGGTAGTGAGTTGAGGGCTCTAAATGGAAAAGAAATGACTTTGGGTCATAAATGAGAAAAATGACTCTAGGTCATGAGCTCGAGGCTCTAAATGGAAAGGAAATGACTTTGGGTCACAAATGAGAAAAACAACTCTAGGACATGAGCTGAGGGCTCTAAATGGAAAAGAAATGACTATGGGTCATAAATGAGAAAAACGACTCTAGGTCGTGAGCTCAAGGCTCTAAATGGAAAAGATTACTCTATGTGATAAATGAGAAAAACGTCTCTAGGTTGTGAGCTGAAAAAGAAATTATTCTTGGTCATAAATGAGAAAAAATGACTCTAGGTCAGGCAATCAGGGCTCTGAATGGAAAAGAAATCACTTTGGGTCATAAATGAGAAAAATGACTCTGTGTCATGAGCAGAGGGCTCTAAATGTAAAAGAAATGACTTTGGGTCATAAATGACAAAAACGCCCCTGGGTCGTGAGCTTAGGGCATGGAAAAGAAAGGACTCTGGGTCATAAATGAGAAAATCGGCTCTAAATCGTGAGCTTAAGGATCTATATTGAAATGAAATGACTATGGGTCATAAATTAGAAAAAATGACATTAAGTCGTGAGCTCAGGGCTCTAAATGGAAGAGAAATGACTTTGGGTCGTAGATGAGAAAAACGACTCTTGGTAGTTTGCTCAAGGCTCTAAATGGAAAGCAAATGACTCTAGGTGATAGATGAGAAAAATGACTTTGAGTTGTGAGCTCCAGGCTCTAAATGGAAACAAAATGAATCTGGGTCATAAATGAGAAAAACGTCTCTAGGTTATGGGCTCAGGGTTCTAAATGGAAAAGAAATAACTCTAGGTCATAAATGATAAATTCGACTCTTGGTCGTGAGCTCAAGGTTCTAAATTGAAAAGATATGACTCTCGACCATAAATGAGAAAAAGGCCTCTAGGTCGTGAGCTTAAGGTTATAAATGGTAAAGAAATGGGTCTCAGTCAGAAAAAGAGAAAAATGGCTCTGGGTCGTGAGCTTAGAAAAAGAATGACTATGGGTTATAAATGAGAAAAATGACTCTAGGTCGTGAGCTCCACACTCAAAATGGAAACAAAATGACTTTAGGTCATAACTGAGAAAGACGACTCTAGGTTATAAATATAAAAAATGACTTTAGGTTTTGAGCTCAGGGCTCTAAATGGAGAAGAAATGACTTTGGGTTATAAATTAGAAAAACAGCTCTAGGTTGTGAGCTCAAGGCTCTAAATAGAAAAGAAATGACTCTGGGTCATAAATGAGAAAAAAGACTCTGGGTCGTGAGCTCGAAACTCTAAATGGAAAAGAAATTACTTTCAATCACAAATGAAGAAAACGACTCTAGGCCATGAGGTGAGGGCTCTAAATGGAAAAGAAATGACTATGGGTCACAAATGAGAAAAACGACTCTACGTCATGAGCTCAAGTCCCTAAATGGAAAAGATGACTCTGTGTCATAAATGAGAAAAACGACTCTAGGTCGTGACCTCAAGGCTCGAAATGACAAAGAAATGACTCTCGATCATAAACCAGGAAAAATGACTCTAGGTCATGAGTTCAAGGCTCTAAATGGAAAAGAAATGACTCTGGGTCATAAATGAGAAAAACGCCTCTGGCTCGTGAGCTTAGGATCTATATGGAAACGAAATGACTATGGGTCATAAATGAGAAAAAATGACATTGGGTCGTGAGCTAAGGGCTCTAAAAGGAAAAGAAATGACTTTGGGTCGTAAATAAGAAAAACGACTCTAGGTCATGAGCTCAATGCTTTAAATGGAAAAAAAATGACTTTGGGGCACAAATGAGAAAAATCACTTTGGGTCATGAGCTGAGGGCTCTAAATGGAAAAAAAATGACTACGGGTCATAAATGAGAAAAACGACTCAAGGTAGTGAGCTGAGGGCTCTAAATGGAAAAGATGACTTTGTGTCATAAATGAGAAAAACGACTCTGGGTCGTGAGCTCAAGGCTCTAAATGAAAAAGAAATGACTTTGGGCCATAGATGAGAAAAACGACTCTAGGTCGTGAGTTGAGGGCTCTAAATGTAAAAGAAATGACTATGGGTCATAACTGAGAAAAACACCTCTGGGTCGTGAGCTTAGGGCATGGAAAAGAAAGGACTCTAGGTCAGAAATGAGAAAATCGACTCTAGGCTATGAGCATAGGTGTCTGTATGGAAACAAAATGACTATGGGTCATAAATGAGAAAAATGACTCTGGGTTCTGAGCTCTAGGCTCTAAATGGAAACGAAATGACTTTGGGTCATAAATGACAAAAACAACTCTAGGTCGTGAGTTCAAGGTTCTGGATGGAAATAAATGGTTTTAGTTCAGAAAGAAGAAAAACGACTTTGGGTCGTGAGCTTAGGGCTCTAAATTGAAAAGAAATGACTCTAGGTCATAAATGTGAAAAATGAGTATGCATCATGAGCTGAGGGCTCTAAATGGAAAAGAAATTACTCTGGCTCATAAATGAGAAAAAATGACTCTAGGTAGTCAGTTGAGGGCTCTAAATGGAAAAGAAATGAATTCAGGTGATAAATGAGAAAAACAACTCTAGGTCGTGAGCTCGAGGCTCTAAATGGAAGGGAAATGATTTTGGGTCACAAATGAGAAAAACAACTCTGGCTTATCAGTTGAGGGCTTTGAATGGAAAAGAAATATGACTATGGGTCATAAAGGAGAAAAACAACTCTAGGTTGTGAGCTTATGGCTCTAAATGGAAAAGAAATGACTATAGGTCATAAATGTGAAAAACGAGTCTAGGTCGTGAGCTAAGGGCTCTAAATGGAAAAAATGACTCAAGAGCAAAAATGAGAAAAATGAATAAAGGTCGTGAGCTCAAGGTTCTGAATGGAAAAGAAATGACTCTAGTTCATAAAGGAGAAAAAAGAATCTAGGTCGTAAGCTTAGGGCTCTAAATTGAAAAGAAATGACTCTAGGTCATAAATGTGAAAAACGAGTCTACGTCATGAGCTCAGGGCTCTAAATGGAAAAGAAATGACTCTGGGTCATAAATGAGAAAAAACAACTCTGGGTAGTGAGCTGCGGGCTTTAAATGGAAAAGAAATGACTTTGGGTCATAAATGAGAAAAACAACTCTAGGTCGTCAGCTCGAGGCTCTAAATAGAAAGGAAATGACTTTGGGTCACAAGTGAGAAAAACAACTCTGGGCCATGACCTGAGGGCTCTCAATGAAAAAGAAATGACTATGGGTCATAAATGAAAAAAACAACTCTAAGTCGTGAGCTCAAGGCTCTAAATGAAAAAGATTACTTTGTGTCATAAATGAGAAAAACGACTCTAAGTCGTGATCTCAAGGCTCTAAATGGAAAAGAAATGACTCTCGGTCATAAATGAGAAAAATGACTCTAGGTCATGAGCAGAGGGCTCTACATGTAAAAGAAATGACTTTGGGTCATAAATGACAAAAACGCCTCTGGGTTGTGAGCTTAGGGCATGGAAAAGAAAGGACTCTAAGCCATAAATGAAAAAATCGACTCTAGGTCATGACTTTAGGGATCTATATGGAAACGAAATAACTATGGGTCATAAATTAGAAAAAAAAATGACATTAAGTCGTGAGCTCAAGGCTCTAAATGGAAGAGAAATGACTTTGGGTCATATATGAGAAAAACGACTCTTGGTAGTGATCTCATGGTTCTAAATGGAAAGCAAATGACTCTAGGTGATAGATAACAAAAGCGACTTTTAGTTGTGAGCTCAGGGCTCAAAATGGAAATGAAATGACTGTTGGTAATAAATTAGAAAAACAACTCTAGGTTATAACTGAGAAAAACAACTTTGGGTTTTGAGCTCAGGGCTCTAAATGGAGAAGAAATGACTTTGGGTCATAAATTAGAAAAACGACTCTAGGTCGTGAGCTCAAGGTTCTGAATGGAAAAGAATTGACTCTAGTTCATAAATAAGAAAAACGACTCTGGGTCTTGAGCTTAGGGCTCCATGAGCTTAGGGCTCCAAATGGAAAAAAAATGACTTTAGGTCATAAATGTGAAAAATGATTAAAGGTCGTGAGCTTAAAGCTCTAAATGGAAAAGAAATGACTATGGGTTATAAATGAGAGAAAACGACTCTAGGTAGTAGGCGGAGGGCTCTAAATGGAAAAGAAATGACTTTGGGTCATAAATGAGAAAAACAACTCTAGGTCATGAGCTCGAGGCTCTAAATGGAAAGGAAATGACTTTGGGTAACAAATGAGAAAAACAACTACGGGTCATGAGCTGGGGGCTCTAAATGGAAAAGAAATGACTATGGGTCATAAATGAGAAAAATGACTCTAGGTCGTGAGCTCAAGGCTCTAAGTGGAAAAGATTACTCTCTGTCATAAATGAGAAAAATGACTATAGGTCATGAGCTCAAGGCTCTAAATGGAAAAGAAATGACTCTCAGTCATAAATGAGAAAAAATGACTTTAGGTCATGAGATCAGGGCTCTGAATGGAAAAGAAATGACTCTAGGCCATAAATGAGAAAAATGACTTTGGGTCATGAGCGGGCTCTAAATGTAAAAGACATGATTTTGGGTCATAAATGACAAAAACGCCTCTGGGTCGTGAGCTTATGGCATGGAAAAAAAAAGACTCTGAGCCATAAATGAGAAAATCAACTCTAGGTTGTGAGCTTAGGGATCTATATGGAAACGAAATAACTATGGATCATAAATTAGAAAAAAAATGACATTACGTCGTGACCTCAAGGCTTTAAATGGAAAAGAAATGACTTTGGCTCATAAATGAGAAAAATGACTCTTGGTAGTGAGCTTAGGGCATGGAAAAGAAAGGACTCTGAGCCATAAATGAGAAAATCGACTCTAGGTCACGACCTTAGGGATCTATATGGAAACGAAATAACTATGGGTCATAAATTAGAAAAAAAATAACATTAGGTTGTGAGCTCAAGGCTCTAAATGGAAGAGAAATGACTTTGGGTCATAGATGAGAAAAAAGACTCTTGGTAGTGATCTTAGGGTTCCAAATGGAAAGCAAATGACTCTAGGTGATAGATAAGAAAATAGACTTTTGGTTGTGAGCTCCGAGCTCAAAATGGAAATGAAATGACTGTTGGTAATAAATTAGAAAACAACTCTACGTTATAACTGAGAAAAATAACTTTGGGTCTTGAGCTCAAGGCTCTAAATGGAGAAGAAATGACTTTGGGTCATAAATTAGAAAAACGACTCTGGGTCATGAGCTTAAGGTTCTGAATGGAAAAGAATTGACTTTAGTTCATAAATGAGAAAAACGACTCTGGGTCGTGAGCTTAAAGCTCCATGATCTTAGGGCTCTAAATGGAAAAGAAATGACTTTAGGTCATAAATGTGAAAAACGAGTCTCGGCCATGAGCTCAAGGCTCTAAATGGAAAAGAAATGACTCAAGGTCATAAATGAGAAAAACGAATAAAGGTCGTGAGTTTAAATCTCTAAATGGAAAAGAAATGACTCTGGGTCATAAATGAGAGAAAACGACTCTAGGTAGTAAGCTGAGGGCTCTAAATGGAAAAGAAATTACTTTGGGTCATAAATGAGAAAAACGACTCTAGGTCGTGAGCTCGAGGCTCTAAATGGAAAGGAAATGACTTTGGGTAACAAATAATAAAAACAACTATGGGTCATGAGCTGGGGGCTCTAAATGGAAAAGAAATGACTATGGGTCATAAATGAGAAAAACGACTCTAGGTCGTGAGCTCAGGGCTCTAAGTGGAAAAGATTACTCTTTGTCATAAATGAGAAAAAGGACTATAGGTCATGAGCTCAAGGCTCTAAATGGAAAAGAAATGACTCTCGGTCATAAATGAGAAAAAATGACTCTAGGTCGTGAGATCAGGGCTCTGAATGGAAAAGAAATGACTCTGGGTCAAGAGTAGAGGGCTCTAAATGTAAAAGACATGACTTTGGGTCATAAATGACAAAAACGCCTATGGGTCGTGAGCTTAAGGCATGGAAAAGAAAGGACTCTCAGCCATAGATGAGAAAATCGACTCTAGGTTGTGAGCTTAGGGATCTATATTGAAACGAAATAACTATGGGTCATAAATTAGAAAAAAGGACATTAAGTCGTGACCTCAAGGTTCTAAATGGAAGAGAAATGACTTTGGGTCATAGATGAGAAAAACAACTTTTGGTAGTGAGCTCAGGGCTCTAAATGGAAAGCTAATGACTCTAGGTGATAGATAATAAAAACGACTTTTGGTTGAGAGCTCCAGGCTCTAAATGGAAACGAAATGACTCTGGGACATAATTGAGAAAAATGACTCTAGGTTTTGGGCTCAGGGCTCTAAATGGAAAAGAAATTACTCTAGGTCATAAATGAGAAAAACGACTCTTGGTCGTGAGCTCAGGGTTCTAAATGGAAAAGAAATGACTCTCGATCATGAATGAGAAAAATGCCTCTCAATCGTGAGCTCAGGGTTATAAATGGTAAAGAAATGAGTCTGGGTCAAAAACGAGAAAAAAGGCTCGAGGTCGTGACCTCAGAAAAGGAATCGCTATGCGTCATAAATGAGAAAAACAACTCTAGGTCGTGAGCTCCTGACTCAAAATGGAAATGAAATGACTGTGGGTAATAAATTAGAAAAATGAATCTAGGTTATAAATGAGAAAAAAAAAACTTTGGGTCTTGAGCTCAGTGCTCTAAATGGAGAAGAAATTACTTTGGGTCATAAATTAGAAAAACGACTCTAGGTCATGAGCTCAAGGTTTTGAATGGAAAAGAAATGACTTTGTGTGATAAATGAGAAAAATGACACTGGGTTGTGAGCTCCGGGCTCTAAATGGAAAAGAAATGACTCTGGGTCATAAATGAGAAAACGACTCTAGGTTGTGAGCCCCGGGCTCTAAATGAAAAAGATATGATTGTAGGTCATAATTTAGAAAAATGACTTTGGGTCTTGAGCTCAGGGCTCTAAATGGAAAAGAAATGACTCTAGGTCATAAATGAGAAAAAATAACTCTCGGTCGTGAGCACATGGCTCTAAATGGAAAAGAAATGACTCTGGGTCATAAATGAGAGAAAACGACTCTAGGTAGTAAGCTGAGGGCTCTAAATGGAAAAGAAATTACTTTGGGTCATAAATGAGAAAAACGACTCTAGGTCGTGAGCTCGAGGCTCTAAATGGAAAGGAAATGACTTTGGGTAAAATAATAAAAACAACTACGGGTCATGAGCTGGGGGCTCTAAATGGAAAAGAAATGACTATGGGTCATAAATGAGAAAAACGACTCTAGGTCGTGAGCTCAAGGCTCTAAGTGGAAAAGATTACTCTTTGTCATAAATGAGAAAAAGGACTATAGGTCATGAGCTCAAAGCTCTAAATGGAAAAGAAATGACTCTCGGTCATAAATGAGAAAAAATGACTCTAGGTCGTGAGATCAGGGCTCTGAATGGAAAAGAAATGACTCTGGGTCATGAGCAAAGGGCTCTAAATGTAAAAGACATGACTTTGGGTCATAAATGACAAAAACACCTCTGGGTCGTGAGCTTAGGGCATAGAAAAGAAAGGACTCTCAGCCATAGATGAGAAAATCGACTCTAGGTCGTGAGCTTAGGGATCTATATAGAAACGAAATAACTATGGGTCATAAATTAGAAAAAAGGACATTAAGTCGTGACCTCAAGGTTTTAAATGGAAGAGAAATGACTTTGGGTCATAGATGAGAAAACGACTTTTGGTAGTGAGCTCAGGGCTCTAAATGGAAAGCTAATGACTCTAGGTGATAGATAATAAAAACGACTTTTGGTTAAGAGCTCCAGGCTCTAAATGGAAACGAAATGACTCTAGGACATAATTGAGAAAAATGACTCTAGGTTTTGGGCTCAGGGCTCTAAATGGAAAAGAAATTACTCTAGGTCATAAATGAGAAAAACGACTCTTGGTCGTGAGCTCAGGGTTCTAAATGGAAAAGAAATGACTCTCGATCATGAATGAGAAAAATGCCTCTCAATCGTGAGCTCAGGGTTATAAATGGTAAAGAAATGAGTCTGGGTCATAAACGAGAAAAAAGGCTCGAGGTCGTGAGCTTAGAAAAGGAATTGTTATGCGTCATAAATGAGAAAAACAACTCTAGGTCGTGAGCTCCTAACTCAAAATGGAAATGAAATGACTGTGGGTAATAAATTAGAAAAATGAATCTAGGTTATAAATGAGAAAAAAAAAAACTTTGGGTCTTGAGCTCAGTGCTCTAAATGGAGAAGAAATGACTTTCGGTCATAAATTAGAAAAACGACTTTGGGTCGTAAGCTCAAGGTTTTGAATGGAAAAGAAATGACTTTGTGTGATAAATGAGAAAAATGACACTGGGTTGTGAGCTCCGGGTTCTAAATGGAAAAGAAATAACTCTGGGTCATAAATGAGAAAACGACTCTAGGTTGTGAGCCCCGGGCTCTAAATGAAAAAGATATGATTGTAGGTCATAATTTAGAAAAACGACTTTGGGTCTTGAGCTCGGGGCTCTAAATGGAAAAGAAATGACTCTGGGTCATAAATGAGAAAAAATAACTCTCGGTCGTGAGCACATGGCTCTAAATGGAAAAAAAATGACTCTGCATTATAAATGAGGAAAATGACTTTTGGTCGTGAGCTCCATGTTTTGAATGGAAAAGAAATGACATTGGGTGATAAGTGAGAAAAACGACTCTGGGTCGTGACCTTAGGGCTCTAAATGGAAAAGAAATAACTTTGGGTGATAAATGAGATAAACGATTCTAGGTCATGAGCTTTAGGCTCCAAATGGAAATGAAATGACTCTGGGTCATAAATGACAAAAATGACTCTAGGTCGTGAGTTCATGGTGCTAAATTGAAAAGAAATGACTATGGGTGATTAATTAGATGAACAACTCTAGGTTGTGAACTCAGGGCTTTAAATAGAAAAGAAATTACTATGGGTCACAAATGACAAAAATGACTCTAGGTCATGAGGTCCGGGGTCTAATTGGAAAAGAAATGACAGTGGGTCATAAGTGAGAAAAAACTATTGTAGGTCATGACCTTAGGGCTCTAAATAAAAAAAATGACTCTGGGTCATAAATGGAAAAAAATGACTCTAGGTCGTGAGCTCAGGGCTCTGAATGGAAAAGACATCACTTTGTGTTATAAATGAGAAAAACGACTCTAGGTCGTGAGCATCGGGCTCTAAATTGAAAAGAAATCACTTTGGGTCATAAATGGGAAAAAGAACTCAGGGTCAGGAGCCTCGAGCTCTAAATGGAAAAGAAATGAGTGTGGGTCATAAATGAGAAAAATGACTCTAGGTTGTGGACTCAACGTTCTAAATGGAAAGGAAATGGCTTTGGGTCATTAATGAGATAAACAACTCTAGGTCATAAGCTCAGGGCTTTAAATAGAAAAGAAATGACTCTTGGTCACAAATTTAAAAAACAACTTTGGGTCATAAGCTCAGGGCGTTAAATGGAAAAGAAATTATCGTGGGTCATAAATGAAAAAAATGACTCTCGATCATGACCTTAGAGCTCTAAATGGAAAAGAAATGACTTTAGGTCATAAATGAGAAAATTGAGTCTAGATGGTGAGCTTAGGGCTCTGAATGGAAAAGAAATGACTCTTAGTCATAAATAAATGAAAAAAAAAAACTCTGGGTCGTCAGCTCAGAGCTCTAAATGGAAAAGATGACTTTGGGTTATAAACAGGAAAAATGACTCTGGGTTGTGTGCCCCTCTAAATGGAAAAGAAATGACTGTGGGCCATAAATGAGAAAAAAAGACTCTAGGTCGTGAGCTCAAGGCTCTAAATGGAAAAGAAATGACATTGGGGTCATAGATGAGAAAAATGACTTTGGGTCATGAGCTTAGGGCCCTAATGGAAAAGAAATGACTCTGGGTGATAACTGAGATAAAAAAACTCTAGGTCATGAATTCTGGCCTCTAAATGGAAAAGAAATGGCCTTGGGTCATAAATAAGACAACCAACTCTAAGTCGTGAGCTTAGGGCTCTAAATTGAAAAGAAATGACTCTGGGTGATAAATTAGATGAACGAATCTAGGTCGTGAGCTCAGGGCTCTAAATAGAAAATAAATGACTGTGGGTCACAAATGACAAAAATGACTCTAGGTCGTGAGGTCTGGGCTCTAAATGGAAAAAAATGACTCTAGGTCGTGAGCTCAAAGCTCTAAATGGAAAGAAATCACTCTACGTTATAAATGAGAAAAATGACTGTGGGTCGTGAACACCGGGTTTTAAATTGAAAAGAAATCATTTAGTGTCATAAATGAGAAAAACAACTCAAGGTCAGAAGCTCCTGACTCTAAATGGAAAAGAAATGAGTATGGGTCTCGAATAAGAAAAATGACTTTCGACCGTGAGCTCAAGGCTCTAAATGGAAAATAAATGACTCTGGGTCATAAATGAGAAAATCGACTCTAGGTTGTGAGCTTAGGACTCTAACTGAAAAAGAAATTACTCTTGGTCATAACTGAAAAAAATGACTCTGGTCGTGAGCTTAGGGCTCTAAATGGAAAAAGAATTGACTCTGGGTCATAAATGAGAAAATCTACTCTAGGTCATGAGCTCAGGGCTCTAACTAGAAAAGAGATGACTCTCGATCATAAATTAGAAAACTGACTCTCAGTCCTGAACTCAAGGCTCTAAATGGAAACGAAATGACTCTGGGTCATAAATAAAAAAAAATGACTCTAGGTCGTGAGCTCAGGGCTTTAAATGGAAAAGACCTGACTCTGGGTCATAAATGAGAAAAACGACTCTACATTGTGAGCTTAAATATCTAAATAAAAAATAAATGACTTTGAGTCATAAATGAGATAAACGATTCTCGAGCGTGAGCTATAGGCTCTAAGTGGATAAAAAATGACTTTGGTTATAAATGAGATAAACAACTCTAGGTCGTGAACTCAGAGCTTTAAATAGAAAAGAAATGACTCTGGGTCAGAAATGACAAACACGACTCTAGGTCATGAACTCCAGGCTTGAATGGAAATGAAATGACTTTGGGTCATAAATGAAAAAAACGACTCTAGGTCGTGAGCTCACGGATCTAAATTGAAAAGAAATGACTATGGGTCACAAATGACAAAAAACGACTCTAGGTCATGAGGTTCGGGCTCAAAATGGAAAAGAAATGATTGTCTGTCATAAATGAGAAAAAACGACTGTAGGTCATGAGCTTAGGGCTCTAAGTGGAAAAAAATGACTTTGGGTCAAAAATGGGAAAAAATGATTCTAGGTCATGAGCTCAGGGCTCTAAATGGAAAAGACATCACTCTACGTTATAAATGAGAAAAATGATGCCGGGTAGTGAGCACCGGGCTCTAAATTGAAAACAAATCACTTTGGGTCATAAATGAGAAAAAAAACTTAGGGTCGAGAGCCTCGGGCTGTAAATGTAAAAGAAATGTGTGGGGGTCATAAATGGGACAAACAACTCTATGTAGTGAGCACCGGGCTCAAAATTGAAAAGAAATCACTCTGTATCATAAATGAGAAAAACAACTTAGGGTTGGGAGCCCCGGGCACTAAATGGAAAAGAAATGAGTGTGGGTCATGAATGAGAAAAACGACTCTAAGTCGTGAGCTTAAGGCTCTAAATGGAAAAGAAATTACTCTTGGTTATAACTAAGAAAAATGACTTTGGTCGTGAGCTCAGGGCTCTAAATGGAAAAATAATTACTCTGGGTCATAAATGAGAAAATCGACTCTAGGTCGTGAGCTCAGGGCTCTAAATAGAAAAGAGATGACTCTTGGTCATAAATAAGAAAAAACGACTTTGGGTCGTGAGCTCAGGGCTCTAAATAGAAAGGAAATGGTTGTGGGTCACAAATGAGAAAAATAACTCTTAGTCATGAGCTGAGAGCTCTAAATGGAAATGAAATGACTCTGGGTCATAAATGAGAAAAACGACTCTGGCTCAAGAGCTCAGGGCTCTAAATGGAAAAGACCTGACTCTGGGACATAAATGATAAAAACAACTCTGCATCGTGAGCTCAAGGATCTAAATGAAAAAGAAATGACTCTCGGTCAGAAATGAGAAAAATGACTCTAGGTCATGAGCTCAAGGATCTAAATGGATAAGAAATGACTTTGGGTCATAAATGAGATAAACGATTTTGGGTCGTGACCTCTAAGCTCTACGTGGAAAAGAAATTACTCTAGGTTATAAATGAGATAAACAACTCTAGGTCATGAGCTCAAAGCTTTAAATAGAAGAGAAATTACTCTTGGTCAGAAATGACAAAAACAACTCTAGGTCGTGTACTACAAGCTCTGAATGGAAACGAAATGATTCTGGGTCATAAATGACAAAAACGACTCTAGGTCGTGAGCTCACAAATCTAAATTGAAATGAAATGACTCTAGGAGATAAATGAGATAAACAACTCTAGGTCTTAAGCTCAGGGCTCTAAATAGAAAAGAAATGATTGTGGGTCACAAATGACAAAAAGGACTCTAGGTAATGAGCTCCAAGCACTAAATGGAAAAGAAGTGACTGTGGGTCATAAATGAGGAAAACGACTGTCCATCATGAGCTTAGAGCTCTAAATGGAAAAGAAATGACTCTGGGTAATAAATGAGAAAATTGAGTAAAGATCGTGAGCTTAGGGCTTTGAATGGAAAAAAAATGACTCTTGGTCATAAATAAGAAAAACGACTCTGGGTAATGAGCTCAGAGCTCTGAATGGAAAAGATGACTTTGGGTCATAAACGAGAAAAATTACTCTGGGTCATTTGCTCAGGGCCCTAAATGGAAAAGAAATGACTTTGGGTCATAATTGAGAAAAAACGACTCTGGGTTGTGAGCTCAGGGCTTTAAATGGAAAAGAAATGACTCTTGGTCATAAATGAGAAAAAATGACTCTAGGTCATGAGCTCAAGGCTCTAAATGGAAAAGAAATGACACTAGGTCATAGATGAGAAAAATGAATTTAGGTCGGGAGCTTAGGGCCCTAATTGAAAAGAAATGACTCTGGCTGATAAATGAGATAAACGACTCTAGGTGATGAACTTCGGGCTCTAAATGGAAACAAAATAACACTCGGTGATAAATGAGAAAAATGACTCTAGGTCGTGAGCTCAGTGCTCTCATATGAAAATAAATGACTCTGGGTGATAAATTAGATGAACGACTCTAGATTGTGAGCTTAGGGCTCTAAGTAGAAAAGAAATGACTATGGGTCACAAATGACAAAAATGACTCTAGGTCATGAGGTCCGGGCTCTAAATGGAAAAGTAATGATTGTGGGGTCATAAATGAGAAAAAAAATGATTGTAGGTCGTGAGCTTAAGGCTTTAAATGGAAAAGAAATGACTCTGGATCATAAATGGGTAAAAATGACTCTCGATCGTGAGCTCAAGGCTCTAAATGGAAAAGAAATCACTTTATGTTACAAATAAGAAAAACGACTCTGGGTAGTGAACATCGGGCTCTAAATTGAAAAGAAATCACTTTGTGTTATAAATGAGAAAAACAACTCAGGGTCGGGAGCCGTGGGCTCTAAATGGAAACGAAATGAGTGTGGGTATCGAATGAGAAAACCGACTCTCGATCGTGAGCTGAGGGCTCTAAATGGAAAAGAAATGACTCTAGGTCATAAATGAGAAAATCGACTCTAGGTCATGAGCTTAGGGCTCTAAATGGAAAAGAAATGACTCTTGGTCATAACTGATAAAAATGACTCTGGTCGTGAGCTCGAGGCTCTAAATGGAAAAAGAATTGACTCTAGGTCATAAATGAGAAAATCGACTCTAGGTCGTGAGCTCAAGGCCTTAAAAGGAAAAGAAATGACTCTTGGTGATAATGAGAAAAAATGACTCTAGGTCGTGACCTCAAGGCTCTAAATGGAAATGAAATGACTCTTGGTCGTAAATGAGAAAAAAGTCTCTAGTTTGTGAGCATAGGGCTCTCAATTAAAAAGAAAGGACTCTGGGTCATGAGCTCAAGGCTTTAAATGGAAAATAAATGACTCTTGGTCGTAAATGAGAAAAACGACTCTAGGTCGTGAGCTCAAGGCTCTAAATGGAAACAAAATGAGACAAACGAATTTGGGTCGTGAGCTTAGGGCCCTAATGGAAAATAAATGACTCTGGGAGATATATGAGATAAATGACTCTAGGTCGTGAACTCCAGGCTCTAAATGGAAACAAAATGACCCTAGGTCATAAATGAGAAAAACGACTCTAGGTCGTGAGCTCCGGGCTCAAAATTAAAAAGAAATGACTCTAGGTGATAAATTAGATGAACGGCTCTAAGTTGTGAGCTCAGGGCTCTAAATAGAAAAGAAATGATTGTGGATCACAAATGACAAAAATGACTCTAGGTCATGAGGTCCGGGCTCTAAATGGAAAAGAAATGACTGTGGGGTCATAGATGAGAAAAAACACAACTGTATGCCGTGAGCTTAGGGCTCTAAATGGAAAAAAATGACTCTGGGTCATAAATGGGTAAAAATGACTCTAAGCTGTGATCTCAGGGCTCTAAATGGAAAAGAAATCACTCTGCATTACAAATGAAAAAAACGACTTTGGGTCATGAACACTGACCTCTAAATTGAAAAGAAATCACTCTGTGTCATAAATGAGGAAAACAACTCAGGTTCGAGAGCCCCAGGCTCTAAATGGAAATGAAATGAGTGTGGGTATCGAATGAGAAAAACGACTCTCGGTTGTGAGCTCATGGCTCTAAATGGAAAAGAAATGACTCTAGGTCATAAATGAGAAAATCGACTCTAGGTCGTGAGATTAAGGCTCTAAATGGAAAAGAAATTACTCTTGGTCATAACTGAGAAAAACGACTTTGGTCATGAGTTCAGGGCTCTAAATGGAAAAAGAATTGACTCTAGGTCATAAATGAAAAAATCGACTCTAGGTCATGAGCTCAGGGCTCTAAATAGAAAAAAGATGACTCTTGGTCATAAATAAGAAAAAACGACTTTGGGTCGTGAGCTCAGGGCTCTAAATGGAAAGGAAATGGTTGTGGGTCACAAATGAGAAAATAACTCTCAGTCGTGAGCTGAGAGCTCTAAATGGAAATGAAATGACTCTAGGTCATAAATGAGAGAAACGACTCTGGCTCAAGTGCTCAGGGCTCTAAATGGAAAAGACCTGACTCTGGGACATAAATGATAAAAACAACTCTGCATCGTGAGCTCAAGGATCTAAATGAAAAAGAAATGACTCTCGGTCAGAAATGAGAAAAATGACTCTAGGTCATAAGCACAAGGATCTAAATGGATAAGAAATGACTTTGGGTCATAAATGAGATAAATGACTTTGGGTCATGAGCTCTAGGCTCTAAGTGGAGAAGAAATGACTCTAGGTTATAAATGAGATAGACAACTCTAGGTCATGAGCTCAGAGCTTTAAATAGAAAAGAAATGACTCTTGGTCAAAAATGACAAAAAACGACTCTAGGTCGTGAACTACGAGCTCTGAATGGAAACGAAATGACTCTGGGTCATAAATGACAAGAAAGACTTTAGGTCGTGAGCTTACAGATCTAAATTGAAATGAAATGACTCTGGGTGATAAATTAGATGAACGACTCTAGGTCTTAAGCTCAAGGCTCTAAATAGAAAATAAATGACTATGGGTCACAAATGACAAAAACGACTCTAGGTCATGAGGTTCGGGCTCTAATGGAAAAGAAATGATTGTCGGTCATAAATGAGAAAAAATGACTGTAGGTCGTGAGCTTAGGGCTTTAAGTGGAAAAAAATGACTCTGGGTTAAAAATGGGAAAAAATGACTCTAGGTCATGAGAGGCTCTAAATGGAAAAGACATCACTCTGCGTTATAAATGAGAAAAATGACACGGGGTAGTGAGCACTGGGCTCTAAATTGAAAACAAATCACTTTGGGCCATAAATGACAAAACAAAACTTAGGGTCGGGAGCCCCGGGCTCTAAATGTAAAAGAAATGTCTGTGGGTCATAAATGAGACAAACAACTCTGTGTAGTGAGCACCGGGCTCTAAATTGAAAAGAAATCACTCTGTGTCATAAATGAGAAAAATAACTCAGGGTTGGGAGCCCCGGGCTTTAAATGGAAAAGAAATGAGTGTGGGTCATGAATGAGAAAAATGACTCTCGGTCGTGAGCACCAAGCTCCAAATGGAAAAGAAATGACTCTAGGTCATAAATGAGAAAATCGACTTTAGGTTGTGAACTTAGGGCTCTAAATGGAAAGGAAATTGTTATGGGTCACAAATGAGAAAAATAACTCTCAGTCGTGAGCTGAGAGCTCTAAATGGAAATGAAATGACTCTGGGTCATAAATGAGAAAAACGACTCTGGCTCAAGAGCTTAGGGCTCTAAATGGAAAAGACCTCACTCTGGGACATAAATGATAAAAACAACTCTGCATCGTGAGCTCAAGGATCTAAATGGAAAAGAAATGACTCTCGGTCAGAAATGAGAAAAATGACTCTAGGTTATGAGCTCAAGGATCTAAATGGATTAGAAATGACTTTGGGTCATAAACGAGATAAACGACTTGGGGTCGTGAGCTCTAGGGTCTAAGTGGAGAAGATATGACTTTAGGTTATAAATGAGATAAACAACTCTAGGTCATGAGCTCAAAGCTTTAAATAGAAAAGAAATGGCTCTTGGTCAGAAATGACAAAAACGACTCTAGGTCGTGAACTACAAGCTCTGAATGGAAACGAAATGACTCTGAGTCATAAATGACAAAAATGACTCTAGGTCGTGAGCTCACAAATCTAAATTGAAATGAAACGACTCTAGAAGATAAATTAGATGAACGACTCTAGGTCTTGAGCTCAGGGCTTTAAATAGAAAAGAAATTACTATGGGTCACAAATGACAAAAATGACTCTAGGTCATCAGGTCTGGGCTCTAAATGGAAAAGAAATGATTGTGGGTCATAAATGAGAAAAAACGATTGTAGGTCGTGAGCTTAGGGCTCTAAATGGAAAAGAAATGACTCTAGGTCATAAATGATAAACAATGACTCTAGGTCGTGAGCTCAGGACTCTAAATGGAACAGACATCACTCTGCGTTATAAATGAAAAAAATGACTTTGGGTCGTGTGCACCGGGCTCTAAATTTAAAAGAAATCACATTGGGTCATAAATGAGAAAAACGGCTCTAGGTCGTGAGCTCAAGGCTCTAAATGGAAAGAAAATGACTCTGGGTCATAAATGAGATAAACAACTCTAAGTCGTGAGATCGGGGCTTTAAATAGAAAACAAATGACTATGGGTCACAAATGACAAAAAGGACTCTAGGTCATGAGCTCCAAGCACTAAATGGAAAAGAAGTGATTATGGGTCATAAATGAGAAAAACGACTGTCCATCATGAGCTTAGAGCTCTAAATGGAAAAGAAATGACTCTGGGTAATAAATGAGAAAATTGAGTTAAGATCGTGAGCTTAGGGCTCTGAATGGAAAAGAAATGACTTTTGGTCATAAATAAGAAAAACGACTCTGGGTCATGAGCTCAGAGCTCTGAACGGAAAAGATGACTTTGGGTCATAAACGAGAAAAATTACTCTGGGTCGTCTACTCAGGGCCCTAAATGGAAAAGAAATGACTTTGGGTCATAAATGAGAAAAAACGACTCTAGGTTGTGAGCTCAGGGCTTTAAATGGAAAAGAAATGACTCTTGGTCATAAATGAGAAAAAATGACTCTAGGTCATGAGCGCAAGGCTCTAAATGGAAAAGAAATGACACTAGGTCATAGATGAGAAAAACGAATTTGGGTCGTGAGCTCAAGGCCCTAATTGAAAAGAAATGACTCTGGCTGATAAATGAGATAAACGGCTCTAGGTCATGAACTTCAGGCTCTAAATGGAAACGAAATAACACTCGGTGATAAATGAGAAAAATGACTCTAGGTCGTGAGCTCAGTGCTCTCATATGAAAAGAAATGACTCTGGGTCATAAATTAGATGAACGACTTAAGATTGTGAGCTTAGGGCTCTAAGTAGAAAAGAAATGACTATGGGTCACAAATGACAAAAATGACTCTAGGTCATGAGGTTCGGGCTCTAAATGGAAAAGTAATGATTGTGGGGTCATAAATGAGAAAAAAACAATTGTAGATCGTGAGCTTAGGGCTTTAAATGGAAAAAAAATGACTCTGGATCATAAATGGGTAAAAATGACTCTCGATCGTGAGCTCAAGGCTCTAAATGGAAAAGAAATCACTCTACATTACAAATGAGAAAAACGACTCTGGGTAGTGAACATCGGGCTCTAAATTGAAAAGAAATCACTTTGTGTCATAAATGAGAAAAACAACTCAGGGTCGGGAGCCCCGAGCTCTAAATGGAAACAAAATGAGTGTGGGTATCAAATGAGAAAAACAACTCTCGATCATGAGCTCAGGGCTCTAAATGGAAAAGAAATGACTCTAGGTCATAAATGAGAAAATCGACTCTAGGTCGTGAGCTTAGGGCTCTAAATGGAAAAGAAATGACTCTTGGTCATAACTGATAAAAACGACTCTGGTGGTGAGCTCAGGGCTTTAAATGGAAAAAGAATTAACTCTGGGTCATAAATGAGAAAATCGACTTTAGGTCGTGAGCTCAGGGTTCTAAATAGAAAAGAGATGACTTTTGGTCATAACTAAGAAAAAAAGACTCTAGGTCGTGAGCTCAGGGCTCTAAATGGAAAGGAAATGGTTGTGGGTCATAAATGAGAAAAATGACTCTCAATCGTGAGCTTAGGGCTTTAAATGGAAACGAAATGACTCTGGGTCATAAATGAGAAAAATGACTCTAGCTCGTGAGCTCAGGGCTCTAAATGGAAAGGAAATGACTCTAGGTCATAAATGAGATAAACAACTCTAGGTCATGAGCTCAAAGCTCTAAATGGAAAAGATGACTTTGGGTCATAAATGAGAAAAATGACTCTATGTTGTGTGCTCAAGGCTCTAAATGGAAAAGAAATGACTCTTGATCCTAAATGAGAAAAAATGACTCTCTATTGTGAGCTTAGGGCTTTAAATGGAAAAGAAATCACTCTTGGTCATAAATGAGAAAAAAACCCAAGGCTCTATATGGAAAAGAAATGGCATTGGTTCATCGATGAGAAAAATGACTTTGGGTCGTGAGCTCAGGGCCCTAATGCAAAAGAAATGACTGTAGGTGATAAATGAGATAAACGACTCTAGGTCACGAACTCCGGGCTTTAAATGGAAACAAAATGACCCTGGGTCATAAGCGAGAAAAATGACTCTATGTAGTGAGCTTAGGGCTCTAAATTAAAAATAAATTACTCTGTGTGATAAATTAGATGAATGACTAAAGGTCGTGAGCTCAGGGCTATAAATAAAAAAGAAATGATTGTGGGTCACAAATGACAATAACGACACTAGGTCATGAGGTCCCGACTCTAAATTGAAGAGAAATGTCTGTGGTTGTAAATGAGAAAAAAACAACCGTATGTCGTGAGTTAGGGGGTTTGAATGGAAAAAAGTCAGTATGCGTTATAAATGAGAAAAATGACTCTCAGTCGTAAGCACCAGGCTTTAAATTGAAAAGAAATCACTCCGGGTTATAAATGGGAAAAACAACTCAGGTCAGGAGCCCCAGGCTCTTAATGGAAAAGGAATGAGTGTGGGTCATAAATGAGAAAAACGACTCTCGGTCGTGAGCTTAAGGCTCTAAATGGAAAAGAAATGACTTTGGGTCATAAATGAGAAAATCGACTCTAGGTTGTGAGCTTAGGGCTCTGAATGGAAATGAAATGACTCTTAGTCATAAATGAGAAAAACAACTCTCGTCGTGAGCTTAGGGCTCTAAATGGAAAAAGAATTGACTCTAGGTGATAAATGAGAAAATCGACTTTAGGTCATGAGCTCAAGGATTTAAATGGAAATGAGATGCCTTTCGGTCATAAATGAAAAAAACTGACTCTGGGTCGTGAGCTTAGCGATCTAAATGGAAAAGAAATGATTGTGGGTCGTAAATGAGAAAAATGACCCTCAATTGTGAGCTTAGGGCTTTAAATAGAAAAGAAATGACTCTAAGTCACAAACAACAAAAACGACTCTAGGTCATGAGCTCCGGGCGCTAAATCGAAAAGAAATGACTATGGGTCATAAATGAGAAAAATAACTCTCGATCATGAGCTTAGGGCTCTAAATGGAAAAGAAATGACTATGTGTCATAAATGAGAAAAACGACTCTAGGTCGTGAGCTCAAGGCTCTAAATGGAAAAGAAATGATACTAGGTCATAAATGAGAAAAAACAACTATGGGTCGTGAGCTCAGGGCTCTAGATAGAAAACAAATGACTCTAGGTCACAAATGAAAAATACGACTCTGTGTCGTGAGCTTTGAGCTCTAAATGGAAAAGAAATGAATGTGGGTCATAAATTACAAAACTGACTCTTGGCCGTGAGCTCAGGCCTTTAAATGGAAAAAGAATTGACTCTAGGTTATAAATGAGAAAATCAACTCTACGTCGTGATCTCAGGGCTCTAAATGGAAAAGAGATGACTCTCGGTCATAAATGACAAAAAATGACTTTGGGTCGTGAGCTCAATGCTCTAAATGGAAAAGAAATGATTGTGGGTCATAAATGAAAGAAAAAGACTCTCAATCGTTAGCTTAAGGCTCTAAATGGAAATGAAATGACTCTAGGTCATAAATGAGAAAAACGACTCTAGGTCGTGACCTTGGGGCTCCAAATGGAAAAGTCTTGACTCTGGCTCATAAATGAGAAAAATGACTCTACATCATGAGCTCAAGGCTCTGAATGGAAAAGAAATGACTCTGGGTTAAAAATGAGAAAAATGACTCTAAGTCATGAGCTCAAGGATCTAAATGGAAAAGAAACGACTTTGGGTCATAAATGAGAAAAACGACTCTAGATCGTGACCTTCGGGCTCTAAATGGAAAAAGAAATGACATTGGGTCATAAATCAGAAAAAAACGACTATGGGTCATGAGCTTAGGGTTTTAAATAGAAAAAAAATGACTCAGGGTCACAAAATAGAAAAACAACTCTAGGTCATGAGCTCAAGGATCTAAATGGAAAAGAAATGACTTTGGGTCATAAATGAGAAAAACGACTCTAGATCGCGACCTTCGGGCTCTAAATGGAAAAAGAAATGACATTGGGTCATAAATCAGAAAAAAACGACTATGGGTCATGAGCTTAGGGCTTTAAATAGAAAAAAAATGACTCAGGGTCACAAAATAGAAAAACAACTCTAGGTCATGAGCTCAAGGATCTAAATGGAAAAGAAATGACTCTGGGTCATAAATGAGAAAAACAACCCTAGGTCATGACCTCTGCGCTCTAAATGGAAAAATAAATGACATTGGGTCATAAATGAGAAAAAAACCACTATGGGTCGTGAGCTTAGGGCTTTAAATAGAAAAGAAATGACTTAGGGTCACAAAAGAGAAAAACGACTTTGGGTCGTGAGCTCAAGGCTCTGAATGGAAAAGAAATGACTCTGGGTTACAAATGACAAAAATGACCCTGAGTCATTAGGTCCGAGCACTACATGGAAAAGAAATTACTGTGAGTCATAAATAAGAAAAACAACTCTCGGCCATGAGCTAAAGGATCTAAATGGAAAATAAATGACATTAGGTCATACATGAGAAAAAAAAAAAAAAAAAAAACAACAACTATGCTTCGTGAGATCAGGGCTTTAAATGGAAAGGAAATGACTCTAGGTCATAGATGAGAAAAATGACTCTGGGTCATGAACTCAGGGCTCTAAATGGAAAAAAAAGGACCCTGAGTGATAAATGAGATAAACAACTCTAGGTTGTGAGCTCAGGGCTCTAAATGGAAAAGAAATGACTCTAGGTCATAAGATCAAAGTTCTAAATGGAAGAGAAATTACTCTTGGTCATAAATGACAAAAAATGACCCTAGGTCGTGAGTTCACGCCTCTAAATGGAAAAGAAATCACTCTGGCTCACAAAAGAAAAAAACAACTCTAGGTAGTGAGCTCTGGGCTCTAAATGGAAAAGAAATGATTGTGGGTCATAAATGAGAAAAATGACTCTCGGTCGTGAGCTTAGGGCTTTAAATGAAAACAAAATAACACTGGATCATAAATGAAAAAAAAATACTATGGATCGTGAGCTTAGGGCTCTAAATAAAAAAGACATGACTCTGGGTCATAAATGAGAAAAACGACTCTACGTCGTGAGCTCAGGGTTCAAAATGGAAAAGAAATTACTTTAGGGCAGAAATGAGAAAAATGACTCTAGGTCATGAGCTCAGGGATCTAAATGGAAAAGCAATGACTCTGGGTCATAAATTAGAGAAACAACTTTGGGTCGTGACCTAAGGTCTCTAAATGGAAAAAGAAATGACACTGTGTCATAAATGAGAAAAAACGACTATGGGTCGTTAACTTAGGGCTCTAAATGGAAAATAAATGACTCTAGGTCATAAATAAGAAAAACGAATCTGGGGTCGTCAGCTCAATTCCCTTAATGAAACAAAATGACTTTGGGTTATAAATGAGATAAATGAGTCTTGGTCATCGGGTTCGAGCTCTAAAAGAAAATGAAATGACTCTCAGTCATAAATGAGAAAAATGACTCTAGGTCGTGAGCTTAGGGATCTAAGTAGAAAAAAAATGACTTTGGGTCATGAATGAGAAAAACGGCTCTAGATCGTGACCTAAGGACTCTAAATGGAAAAAGAAATGACACTAGGTCATAAATGAGAAAACACGACTATGGGTCGTCAATTTCGGGCTCTAAATAGAAAAGAAATGAGTTTGAGTTCAAAATGAGAAAAATGACTCTAGGTCATGAGCTTTGAGCTCTAAATGGATAAGAAATTACTCTAGGTCATAAATGAGAAAAACGACTCTAGGTCGTAACCTCGGGGCTCTAAATGGAAAAGTCTTGACTCTGGCTCATAAATGAAAAAAATGACTCTACATCATGAGCTCAAGGCTCTGAATGGAAAAGAAATGACTCTCGGTCAAAAATGAGAAAAACGACTCTAGGTCATGAGATCAAGGATCTAAATGGAAAAGAAATGACTTTGGGTCAAAAATGAGAAAAACGACTCTAGATTGCGACCTCCAGGCTCTAAATGGAAAAAGAAATGACATTGGGTCATAAATAAGAAAAAACGACTATGGGTCATGAGCTTAAGGCTTTAAATAGAAAAGAAATAACTCAGGGTCACAAAATAGAAAAACGACTCTAGGTCATGAGCTCAAGGCTCTGAATGGAAAAGAAATGATTGTGTGTCATAAAGAAGAAAAACAACTCTAGGTCATGAGCTCAAGGATCTAAATGGAAAAGAAATGACTCTGGGTCATAAATGAGAAAAACGACCCTAGGTCATGACCTCCGGGCTCTAAATGGAAAAATAAATGACATTGGGTCATAAATGAGAAAAAAACGACTATGGGTCGTGAGCTTAGGGCTCTAAATAGAAAAGAAATGACTTAGGTTCACAAAAGAGAAAAACGACTCTGGGTCGTGAGCTCAAGGCTCTAAATGGAAAAGAAATGATTGTGCGTCATAAAGGAGAAAAATGACTCTAGGTCGTAAACTCAAGGATCTGAATAGAAAATAGATGACTCTGAGTCATAAATGAGAAAAATGACTCTAGGTCATGACCTTAGGACTCTAAATAGAAAAAGAAATGACACTAGGTCATAAATGAGAAAAAATGACTATGGGTTGTGAGCTCAAGGCTCTAAATAGAAAAGAAATGACTCTAGATCATAAATGAGAAAAAACGACTATTAGTCGTGAGCTTAGGGCTCTAAATGGAAAAAAAAATGACTTTAGGTCACAAATGAGAAAAAATGACTCTGGGTCATGAGCTCAGGGCTCTAAATGAAGAAAGAAATGACTCTATGTTATAAATGAGCAAAACGACTCTAGGTCATGAGTTTCGGGCTCTACATGGAAAAGAAACGAATGTGGGTCACAAATAAGAAAAACAACTATGGGTCGTGAGCTGAGGGCTCTAAATAGAAAAGAAATTACTCGGGGTCATAAATGTGATAAAACGACTCTAGGTCGTGAGCTTAGGGCTCTAAAAGGAAAATAAATGACTCTAGGTCATAAATGAGAAAAAATGAGTCTAGGTCGTGAGCTTAGGGCTCTAAATGGAAAAGAAATGATTCTTCGTTATAAATGGGCAAAACAACTCTAGGTCGTGAGTTTCGAGCTCTAAATGGAAAAGAAATTACTCTAGGATAGAAATGAAAAAGAACGTCTCTAGGTCATGAGCCTCGGGCTCTAAATGGAAAAAAAATGACTATGGGTTATAAATGAGAAACACAACTCATGGTCGTGAGCTCAAGGCTCTAAATAGAAAAGAAATGACTCTAGGTCATAAATGAGAAAATCGACTCTAGCTCGTGAGCTTAAGGCTCTAAATGGAAAAGAAATCACTCTTGATCATAAATGAGAAAAATGACTTTATGTCGTGAGCTTAAGGCTCTAAATGGAAAAGATGACTTTGGGTCGTGTACTCAGGGCTCTAAATGGAAAAGAAATGACTCTGGGTTATGAATGAGAAAAAATGACCTTAGGTCATGAGCTCATGACTCTAAATGGAAAAGAAATGACTATCGGTCATAAATGAGAAAAAAACGACCTTAAGTCGTGAGCGTAGGGCTCTAAATAGAAAAGAAATGACACAGGGTCATGGATGAAAAAAATGACTTTGGGTCGTGAGCTCAGGGCACTAAAGGGAAAAGAAATGTCTCTGGGTGCTAAATGAGATAAATCACTCTAGGTCGTGAGCTCAGGGCTCTAAATGGAGACGAAATGACTCTGGGTCATAAATGAGAAAAACGACTCTAGGTCATGAGATCAGAGCTCTAAATGGAAAAGAAATGACTCTCGGTCATAAATGAGATAAACGACTATAGGTCGTGAGCTCAGGGCTCTAAATAGAAAAAAAATGACTCTGGGTTACAAATGACAAAAATGACCCTAAGTCATCAGCTCCAAGCACTAAATGGAAAAGAAATAATTGTGAGTCATAAATAAGAAAAATAACTCTCGGCCATGAGCTCAAGGATCTAAATGGAAAAGAAATGACACTAGGTCATAAATGAGAAAAAAAAAACAACTATGCTTCGTGAGATCAGGGCTTGAAATGGAAAGGAAATGACTCTAGGTTATAGATGAGAAAAATGACTCTAGGTCATGAGCTCAGGGCTCTAAATGGAAAAAAAAAGGACCCTGGGTGATAAATGAGATAAACAACTCTAGGTCATGAGCTCAGGGCTCTAAATGGAAAAGAAATGACTCTAGGTCATGAGATCAAGGTTCTAAACGGAAGAGAAATTACTCTTGGTCATAAATGACAAAAAATGACCCTAAGTCGTGAGTTCACGCCTCTAAATGGAAAAGAAATCACTCTGGCTCACAAAAGAAAAAGATGACTCTGGGTAGTGAGCTCTAGGCTCTAAATGGAAAAGAAATGATTGTGGGTCTTAAATGACAAAAATGACTCTCGGTCGTGAGCTTAGGGCTTTAAATGAAAACAAAATAACACTAGATCATAAATGAAAAAAAAATACTATGGGTCGTCAGCTTAGGGCTCTAAATAAAAAAGACATGACTCTGGGTCATAAATGAGAAAAACGACTCTACGTCATGAACTCAAGGTTCAAAATGGAAAAGAAATTACTTTAGGGCAGAAATGAGAAAAATGACTCTAGGTCATGAGCTCAGGGATCTAAATGGAAAAGCAATGACTCTAGGTCATAAATTAGAGAAACGACTCTAGGTCGTGACCTAAGGTCTCTAAATGGAAAAAGAAATGACACTGGGTCATAAATGAGAAAAAACGACTATAGGTCGTTAGCTTAGGGCTCTAAATGGAAAAGAAATGACTTTAGGTCATAAATAAGAAAAACGAATCTGGGGTCGTCAGTTCAATGCTCTGAATGAAACAAAAATGACTTTGGGTTATAAATGAGATAAATGAGTCTTGGTCATGGGGTCCGAGCTTTAAAAGGAAATGAAATGACTCTCAGTCATAAATGAGAAAAACGACTCTGGGTCGTGAGCTTAGGGATCTAAGTAGAAAAGAAATGACTTTGGGTCATGAATGAGAAAAATGACTCTAGGTTGTGACCTAAGGACTCTAAATGGAAAAAGAAATGACACTGGGTCATAAATGAGAAAACACAACTATGGGTCGTCAATATCGGGCTCTAAATCGAAAAGAAATGACTCTGAGTTAAAAATAAGAAAAATGACTCTAGGTCATGAGCTTTAAGCTCTAAATGGATAAGAAATGATTATGGGTCATAAATGAGAAAAACGATTGTGGGTCGTGAGCTCAGGGCTCTAAATAGAAAAGAAATGACTCTGGTTCAAAAATGAGAAAAACGACTCTGGGTCATGAGCTTCGGGTTATAAATGGAAAAGAAATAAATGTGGGTCATAAATGAGGAAAAATGACTCACATTCGTGAGCTCATGGCTTTAAGTGGAAAAGAAATGACTTTGGGTCATAAATGAGAAAAAACAACTCTAGGTCGTGACCTCAGGGCTCTAAATAGAAAACAAATGACACTTGTTCATAAATGAGAAAAAATGACTCTATGACGTGAGCTAAGGGCTCTAAATGGAAAAGAAATGACTCTCGGTTATAAATGAGAAAATCGACTCTAGGTTGTGAGCTTAGGGCTCTAAATGGAAAAGAAATGACTATGGGTGATAAATGACATAAAAAAAACTCAAGGCCATGATCTCAAGGCTCTAAATGGAAAAGAAATGACTTTGGGTCATAAATGACAAAATCCACTCTAGGTTGTGAGCTCCGGGCTCTAAATGGAAAAGAAATTACTATAGGTCATAAATGAGAAAAACGACTTCGAGTTGTGAGCTCAGGGCTCTAAATGGAAAAGGCATGACTCTGGATCATAAATGAGAAAAACGACTCTAGGTCATGAGCTCAAGGCTCTAAAGGGAAGAGAAATGACTCTCAGTCATAAAAGACAAAAAACGACTCTAGGTCGTGAGCTCAGGGATATAAATGGAAAAGAAATGACTCTGGGTCATAAATGAGAAAAACGACTCATGGTCATGACCTTAGGGTTCTAAATGAAAAAAAAAACACACTGGGTAGTAAATGAGAAAAAACCACAATGGGTCATGAGCTCAAGGCTCTAAATGGAAAAGATGAATCTGGTTCATAATTGAGAAAATCGACTTGGGTGTGAGCTTGGGGCTCTAAATGGAAAATAAATGACTATAATTCATAAATGAGAAAAATGATTATGGTCGTGAGCTTAGGGCTCTAAATGGAAAAGATGACTATGGGTCATAAATGAGAAAAATGACTCTAGGTTGTGATGTTAGGGCTCTAAATGGAGAAGAAATGACTCTAGGTCATAAATGGGAAAAAACGACTATGGGTAATGAGCTCAAAGCTCCAAATGGAAAAGAAATGACTTTAGGTCATAAATGAGAAAAACAACCCTGGGTCGCGAGCTCCGGGTGCTAAATGGAAAAGAAATGAATCTGGGTCATAGATGAGAAAAACGACTCTGGGTCGTGAGCTTAGGGGTCTAAATGGAAAAGAAATGACTCTGGGTCATAAATGAGAAACACGACTCTAGGTTGTGAGCTTAGGGCTCTAAATGGAAAAGAAATGACTCTGGATCATAACTGATAAAAATGACTCTCAGTCCTAAGCTCAAGGTTCTAAATGGAAAAGAAATGACTTTGGGCCATAAATAAGAAAAATTACTCTAGGTCGTGAGCTTAGGGCTCTAAATGGAAAAGAAATGACTCTCGGTAATAAATGAGAAAAAAAACTCTTGATCGCGAGTTCAGAGCTCTAAATGGAAAAGAAATGACTCTAGTTCATAAATGAGAAAAACAACTCTGGGTCGTGAACTCAAGGCTTTAAACGGAAAAGAAATGACTTTGGGTCACAAAGATGAAAAATGACTACAGGTCATGAGCTCAGGGTTCTAAGTGGAAAAGAAATGACTCTAGGTCATACATGAGAAAAATGAATCTAGGTCATGAGCACATGACTCTAAGTGGAAATCAAATGATTATGTGTCAAAAAAGAGAAAAAATGATTCTAGGTCGTGAGCTCATGTCTCTAAATGGAAAAGAAATGATTGTGCGTCATAAATGATAAAAATTACAATGGGTCCTAAGCTTAAGGCTCTAAATGGAAAAGATGACTCTGGCTCATAAATGAGAACAACGACTCTGGGTCATGAGTTCAAGGGCTCGAAAGAGAAAAAAATGATTCTGGGTCATATATGAGAAAAACGACTAAAGGTCATAAAGGAGAAAAAAAACAAATTTTGGTAGTGAGATCACGACTTTAAATGGAAAAGAAATGACTTTGGGTCAAAGATGAGAAAAATGACTTTAGGTCGTGAGTTCAGGGCTCTAAATAGAAAAGAAATGACTCTAGAAGATCAATGAAATAAACGACACTAGGTCCTAAGCTCCGGGCACTAAATGGAAATGAAATCACTCTTGGTCATAAATGAGAAACAAGTCTCTAGGTCGTGAGTGTAGGGATCTAAATTGGAAAGAAATAACTCTGGGTCATAAATAAGAAAAACGACTCTGGGTTGTGAGGTCAAGGCTCTAAATGGAAAAGAAATGACTCTGGGTTATAAATGAGAAAAATGATTCTAGGTCGTGTGCTTAGGGCTCTAAATGGAAAAGAAATGACTCTGGGTTATAAATGAGAAAAAACGACTCTAGGTCATGAGCTCAGAGCTCTAAATGGAAAATAAATGACTATCGACCATAAATGAGAAAAAACGACTCTAGATCGTGAGCTCAAGGCTTTAAATGGAAAAGAAATGTCCATGGGTCATAAGTGAGAAAAACGACTCTGGGTCATGAGCTTTAGGCTCTAAATGAAAAAGAAATGAATCTGGGTCCTAAATGAGAAAAATGACTCTAGGTCGTGAGCTCAGGGCTCTAAATGGAAAAGAAATGACTCTGGGTCATAAATGAGAAAACATGACTCTAGGTCGCAAGCTTAGGGCTCTAAATGGAAAATATATGACTATCAGCCATAAATGAGAAAAAACGACCCTAGGTCGTGAGCTCAACACTCTAAATAGAAAAGAAATGACTATGGGTCACAAATGAGAAAAACGACTCTAAGTCATGTGCTTTATGCTCTAAATGGAAAAAAAATGACTCTGGGTCATAAATGAGAAAAATGATTATGGGTTGTGAACTCAGGGCTCTAAATTTAAAAGAAATGACTCTAAGTCATAAATGAGAAAAACGACTCTAGGTTGTGAGCTCAGGGCATTAAACGGAAAATAAATGACTCTAGGTCGTAAATGAGAAAAACTACTCTTGGTCCTGAGCCCGGGCTCTAAATGGAAAAGAAATTACCCGGGTCATAAATGAGAAAAATGACTCTGGGTCTTGAGCTTAGGGCTCTAAATGGAAAAAAAAATGACTCTTGTTCATAAATGAGAAAAAAGACTATGGGTCCTCAGCTTAAGGCTCTAAATGGAAAAGATGACTCTGGGTCATAAATGAGAAAAATGACTCTGGGTCATAAATGAGAACAAAATCACTTTGGGTAGTGAGCTCACACCTTTAAATGGAAAAGAAATCACTCTGGGTCAAAGATGAGAAAAATGACTCTAGGGCGTGTGGTCAAGGCTCCAAATGGAAAACAAATGACTCCGGAAGATAAATGAGATAAACGACTCTAGGTTGGGAGCTCTAGGCTCTAAAGGGAAATGAAATAACTCTTGGTCATAAATGACGAAAAAGACTCTAAGTCGAGAGCGCAGGGCTCTAAATGGAAAAGAAATTACCCGGGTCATAAATGAGAAAAATGACTCTGGGTCTTGAGCTTAGGGCTCTAAATGGAAAAAAAAAATGACTCTTGTTCATAAATGAGAAAAATGACTATGGGTCCTCAGCTCAAGGCTCTAAATGGAAAAGATGACTCTGGGTCATAAATGAGAAAAACAACTCTGGGTCATAAATGAGAACAAAATCACTCTGGGTCAAAGATGAGAAAAATGACTCTAGGGCGTGTGGTCAAGGCTCCAAATGGAAAAAAAATGACTCCGGAAGATAAATGAGATAAACGACTCTAGGTCGGGAGCACCAGGCTCTAAATGGAAATGAAATGACTCTCGGTCGTAAATAAGGGAAAAGACTCTAGGTCGAGAGCGCAGGGCTCTAAATGGAAAAGAAATGACTTTAGGTCATAAATGAGAAAAACGAATATGAGTCATGAGCTTCGGGCACTAAATGGAAAAGAAATGGCTCTACCTCATAAATGGGAAAAATGACTCTAGGTCATAAGCTTGGGGCTCTAAATAGAAAAGCAATGACTCTTGGTCATAAATGACAAAAAACGACTCTAGGTCGTGAGTTTAGGGCTCTAAATGGAAAATAAATTACTATCAACCATGAATAAGAAAAAAAAACGACTGTAGGTCGTGAGCTCAAGGTTCTAAATGGAAAACAAATGACTATAGGTCAAAAACGACAAAAACGACTCTATGTCATGCGCTTCACTCTCTAAATGGAAAAAAAATGTTTCTCGGTCATAAATGAGAAAAATGACTGTGGGTCGTGAGCTTAAGGCTCTAAATGGAAAAGAAATGACTCTGGGTCATAAATGAGTAAAACGACTCTAAGTTGTGAGCTCAGGGCTCTAAATGGTAAAGACAATGACTTTAGGTTGAAATGAGAAACACTACTCTTGGTCATGAGCCCAGGGCTTTAAATGGAAAAGAAATTACCCGGGTCATAAATGAGAAAAAAGACTTTGGGTCTTGAGCTTAAGGCTCTAAATGGAAAAAAAAATGACTCTTGTTCATAAATAAGAAAAACGACTATGGGTCTTCATCTCAGGGCTCTAAATGGAAAAGATGACTCTGGGTCATAAATGAGAAAATTGACTCTGGGTCGTGAGTTCAAGGCTCTAAATAGAAAAGAAATGACTTTGGGCCATATATGAGAAAAACGACTCTGGGTCATAAATGAGAAAAAAAACGAATCTCGATAGTGAGCTCACACCTTTAAATGGAAAAGAAATCACTCTAGGTCAAAGATGAGAAAAATGTCTCTAGGACATGAGGTCAAGGCTCTAAGTGGAAAAGAAATGACTCCAAAAGATAATGGAGATAAACGACTCTAGGTCAGAAGCTCCGGGCTCTAAATGGCAATGAAATGACTCTCGATCGTAAATGAGGAAAAAAACTCTAGGTCGTGAGCGTAAGGCTCTAAATGGAAAAGAAATGACTCTGGGTCATAAATGAGAAAAATGAATCTAGGTCGTGAACTCGGGGCTCTAAAAGGAAAAGAAATTACTCTAGGTCGTAAATGAGAAAAACTATTCTTGGTCGTGAGCCCAGGGTTCTAAATGGAAAAGAAATTACCCGAGTCATGAATGAAAAAAATGACTCTAGGTCTTGAGCTTAGGGCTATAAATGGAAAAAAAATTACTCTTGTTCATAAATGAGAAAAAAGACTATAGGTCCTGAGCTCAGGGCTCTAAATGGAAATGATGACTATGGGTCATAAATGAGAAAAACGACTCTGGGTCGTGAGTTCAAGGCTCTAAATAGAAAAAAAATGACTAGGCCATATATGAGAAAAATGACTCTAGGTCATAAATTAGAAAAAATAACTCTAGGTAGTTAGCTCACGCTTTTAAATTGAAAAGAAATCACTCTGGGTCAAAGATGAGAAAAACGACTCTAGGTCGTGAGGTCAAGGCACTAAATGGAAAAGAAATGACTCCGGAAGATAAATGAGATAAACGACTCTAGGTCAAGAGCTCCAGGATCTAAATGGAAATGAAATGACTCTTGGTCGTAAATGAGAAAAAGGACTTTAGGTCATGAGCGCTAGGTCTAAATGGAAAAGAAATGACTTTGGGTCATAAATGAGAAAAACGTCTCTATGTCGTGAGCTAAAGGCTCTAAATGGAAAAGAAATGACTCTGGGTAATAAATGA
Source organism: Vitis cinerea var. helleri x Vitis rupestris (assembly GCA_945999865.1). Taxonomy (NCBI): domain Eukaryota; kingdom Viridiplantae; phylum Streptophyta; class Magnoliopsida; order Vitales; family Vitaceae; genus Vitis; species Vitis cinerea var. helleri x Vitis rupestris. The sequence continues at coordinate 15,894,645 of OX253915.1, forward strand.
GAAAAATGACTCTAGGTCATGTGCTTAGGGCTCTAAACGCAAAACAAATGAATCTAGGTCATAAATGAGAAAAAACGACTCTAGGTCGCGAGCCTAGGGCTCTAAATGGAAATAAATGACTATCGGTCATAAAAGAGAAAAACTGACCTTAGGTCAGGGGCTCAGGGCTCTGGATGGAAAAAAAATGACTGTGGGTCAAAAATGAGAAAAACGACTTTAGGTCATGAGCTTTGGGCTCTAAATGGAAAAGAAATGACTCTCGATCATAAATGAGAAAAACGACTATAGGTCGTGAGCTCAAGGCTTTAAATGGAAAAGAAATGACTCTGGGTCATAAATGAGAAAAACGACTCTAGGTCGTGAGCTTAGGGCTCTTAATGGAAAAGATGTCTCTAGGTCATAAATTAGAAAAACGACTTCGGGTCATGAGCTCAGGGCTCTAAATGGAAAAGAAAAGACTTGGGGTCATAGGTAAGAAAAATGACTCCAGGTTATGAGCTCTGCGCTCTAAATGGAAAAGAAATTACTCTGGGTCTTAAATGAGAAAAAAAAAAAAAACTCTAGGTCATGAGGTTAGGGCTATGAATAGAAAAGAAATGACCCTAGGTCATATATGAGAAAAATGACTCTAGGTTGTGAGCTCATGACTCTCAATGGAAATGGAATGACTGTAGGTCATAAATGAGAAAAAACGAGTCTGGGTTGTGAGTTCAAGGCTCTACATGGGAAAAAAATGACTCTAGGTCGTGAGATGAGGGCTCGAAATGGAAAAAAAAATGACTCTAGGAGATAGATGTGATAAATGACACTAAGTCGTGAGCTCTGGGCTCTACATGGAAACGAAATGACTCTGGGTCGTAATTGAGAAAACGACTACGGATCGTGAGCTCAGGGCTCTAAATAGAAAAGAAATGACTCTAGGTCATAAATGAGTAAAATGACTCTATGTCATGAGGTTAGGACTCTAAATAGAAAAGAAATGACTCTGATTCATAGATTAAAAAAATGATTCTACATCCTGAGCTCAAGGCTCTAAATGGAAAAGAAATGAGTCTAGGTCATAAATGAGAAAAATGACTCTAGGTCATGAGCTCATAGCTCTAAATGGCAAAGAAATGACTTTAGGTCATAAATGAGAAAAAAACAACTCTAGGTCGTGAGCTTAAGGCTCTAAATGGAAAAGAAATGACCATGGGTCATAAATGAGATAAACGACTCTAGGTCGTGAGCTCCAGGCTCTAAATGGAAATGAAATGACTCTTATTCGTAAATGAGAAAAAAGTCTCTAGGTCGTGAGCGCATGGCTCTAAATTGAAAAGAAATGACTCTTGGTCATAAATGAGAACAATGACTCTAGGTCATGAGCTCAAGGCTCTAAATGGAAAAGAAATGACTCTGGGTCGTAAATGAGAAAAATGACTCTAGGTCTTGTGCTTAGGGCTCTAAATGGAAAAGAAATGACTATGGTCATAAATGAGAAGAAAACGACTCTAGGTCGTGAGTTTAGGGCTCTAAATGGAAAATAAATGACTATTCGTCGTAAATGATAACAAATGACCCTAGGTCGAGAGCTCAGGGCTCCAAATGGAAAAAAAAAATGATATGGGTCAAAAATGAGAAAAACGACTTTGGGTCATGAGCTTTAGGCTCTAAATGGAAAAGAAATGACTTTAGGTCATGAGCTCAAGGCTCTAAATGGAAAAGAAATGACTCTGGGTCATAAATGAGAAAAACGACTCTAGGTCTTGAGCTCAAGGCTTTAAATGGAAAAGATGTCTCTGGGTCATAAATTAGAAAAACGACTTTGGGTCGTGAGCTTAGGGCTCTAAATGAAAAAAATTACTTGGGGTCATGGGTGAGAAAAATGACTCTAGGTCGTGAGCTTCACGCTCTAAATGGAAAAGAAATGACTTTGGGTCTTAAATGAGAAAAAAAAACTCTAGGTCGTGAGGTTAGGGCTCTAAATAGAAAAGAAATGACTCTAGGTCATATAGGACAAAAACGACTCTTGGTCGTGAGTTCATGACTCTAAATGGAAACGAAATGACTTTGGGTCATAAATGAGAGAAAACGAGTCTGGGTTGTGAGCTCAGGGCTCTATAAGAAAAAAATGACTTTAGGTAATAGATGAGATAAACAACTTTGGATCGTAAGATGAGGGCTCCAAATGGAAAAGTAAATGACTCTGGGTCATGGATGATAAAAATGACTCTAGGTCTTGAGCTCAAGGCTCTAAAAGCAAAAAAAAAAAAAATTGACTCTTGTCCATAAATGAGAAAAACAACTATGCGTCTTGAGCTGAGGGCTCTAAATGGAAAAGATGACACTAGGTCATAAATGAGAAAAACGATTCTAGGTCATGAGTTCAAGGCTCTAAATAGAAACGAAATGACTCTGGGTCATAAATGAGTAAAACGACACTACGTCGTGAGGTTAGGACTCTAAATGGAAAAGAATCAGTCTTGGTCATAAATGAGAAAAACAACATTGGGTCATGAGCTCATGGCTCTAAATGGAAAAGAAATGACTTTAGGTCATAAATGAGAAAAAATGACTCTAGGTCGTGAGCTCAAGACTCTAAATGGAAAAGAAACGACCGTGGCTCATAAATGAGATAAACAAGTTTAGGTCGTGAGCTTTGGGCTCTAAATGGAAATGATATGACTCTTGTTTATAAATGAGAAAAAAGTCTCTAGGTCGTGAGCATAGGGCTCTAAATTGAAATGAAATGACTTTGGGTAATAAATGAGAAAAACGACTCTAGGTAGTGAGCTCAAGGCTCTAAATGGAAAAGAAATGACTCTATGTCATAAATGAGAAAAATGACTATAGGTCGTGTGCTTAGGGCTCTAAATGGAAAAGAAATGTTGTGGGTCATAAATTAAAAAAACGACTCTAAGTCGTGAGCTTAGGGCTTGAAATGGAAAATAAATGACTCAACGTCATAAATGAGAAAAACGACTCTAGTTCATGAACTTAAAGCTCCAAATGGAAAAGAAATGACTCTGGTCATAAATAAGAAAAATGATTCTAGGTCCTCAGCTTAGGGCTCTAAATGTTGAAGAAACGTCTCTGGGTTATAATGAGAAAAACAACTCTAGGTCGAGAACTCAAGGCTCAAAATAGAAAAGTACTAACTCTGGGTTATAGATGAGAAAAACGACTCTAAGTCGTGATCTCATGACTCTAAATCGAAAAGAAATGACTCTGGGTCATCAATTAGAAAAAACGACTCTGGGTTGTGAGCTTAGGGCTCTAAATGGAAAAGAAATGACTTTAGGTCATAGATGAGATAAACAACTCTGGGTCATGAGCTCACAGCGCGAAATGGAAAAAAATGACTGAGGGAGATAAATGAGATAAAAGACTCTAGGTCGTGAGCTCCGGGCTCTAAATGGAAACGAAATGACTCTAAGTCGTAGATGAGAAAAACAACTTTGGGTCGTGAGCTCAAGGATCTAAATGGAAAAAAAATGACTCTGGGTCATAAATGAAAAAAATGACTATGGGTCATGAGCTCACAGCTCCGAATGGAAAAAAATGACTCAGAGAGATAAATAAGATAAACAACTCTAGGTCGTGAGCTCTGGGCTCTAAATGGAAACGAAATGACTCTTAGTCGTAAATGAGAAAAACAACTCTAGGTCGTGAGCTCAAGGCTCTGAATGGAAAAGAAATGACTCTGGGTCATAAATGAGAAAAATGACTTTAGATCAAGAGCTCAGGACTCTAAATTGAAAAGAAATGACTCTGGGTCAAAGATTAGAAAAACGACTCTAGGTCCTACACTCAGGGCTCTAAGTGCAAAAGAAATGACTCTGTGTCATAAATTAGAAAAATGACTCTAAGTCGTGAGCTCAGAACTCAAAATGGAAAAGAGGATTCTGAGTTATAAATGAGAACAATGACTCTAGGTCATGAGCTAAGGGCTCTAAATTAAAAAGTAATTACTTGGGTCATAAAGGAGAAAAACGACTCTAGTTTGTGAGCTCAACACTCTGAATGGAAAAGAAATATCTTTGGGTTATAAATGAGAAAAAAGACTTTGGGTCGTGAACTCAAGGCTTAAAATGGAAAAGAAATGACTTTGGGTCATAGATGAGAAAAACAACTCTAGGTCGTGAGCACAGGGCTCTCAATGGAAAAGAACCGACTCTGGGTGATAAATGAGGGAAATGACTCTAGGTCGTAAGCACCGGGCTCTAAATGGAAACGAAATGACTCTGGGTGATAAATAAGAAAAAAAACTCTAGGTTCTGAGCTCAAGGCTCTAAATGGAAAAGAAATGACTCTGAGTCATAAATGGGAAAAATGAGTCTGGCTCATGAGCTTAGGGCTTTAAATGGAAAAGAAATTACTCTTGGTCATAAATGAGAAAAATGACTCTAAGTCGTGTGCTTAAGGATCAAAATGGAAAAGAAATGACTCTTGGTTATAAATGAGAAAAATGACTCTAGGTCATGAGCTTAAGGCTCTAAATGGAAAAGAAATGAGTCTGGGTCATAAATGAAAAAAAAAAGACTCTAGGTCCAAAGCTTAGGGATCTAAATGTGAAAGAAATGACTCTGGTCATAAATGAGTAAAATGACTCTGTGTCGTGAGCTCAGGATTTTAAATGGAATAGAAATGGCTTTGGGTCATCAATGAGAAAAACAACTTTGGGTCGTGAGCTCAAGGCTCAAAATGCCAAACAAATGACTCTGGGTCGTGAGCTCAGGGCTCTAAATGGAAAAGAAATGACTCTTGGTCATAAATAAGAAAAATGACTATGGGTCGTGAGCTTAGGGCTCTAAATGGAAAAGAAATTACTCTGGGTCATAGATGAGAAAAACGACTCTTGGTCATGAGCTTCGGGCTCTAAATTGAAAGGAAATGACACTAGGTCATAAATGAGAAAAACGACTCTAGGTCGTGAGATATAGGCTCTAAATGGAAAAGAAATGAGTTTGGGTCATTAATTAGAAAAAACGACTCTACCTCCTGAGCTCAGGGCTCTAAATGGAAATGAAATGACTCTGGGTCATAAATGAGAAAAACAAGTGTGGTTCGTGGGCTTAGGGCTCAAAATGGAAAAGATGATTTTGGGTCATGAATGAGAAAAACAACTACGGGTTGTGAGCTTGGGGTTCTAAATGGAAAAGAAATGACTTTGGGTCATAAATGAGAACAAACGACTCTGGGTCGTGAGCTAAGGGCTTTAAATGGAAACGAAATGACTCTGGGTCATAGATGAGAAAAACAACTCTAAGTCGTGAGCTCATGGCTCTAAATGGCAAAGAAATGACTCTAGGCAACAAATTAGAAAGAGGACTCTAGGTCGTGATCTTAGGACTCTAAATGGAATAGAAATGACTCCCGGTTATAAATGAAAAAAACGACTCTAGATCATAAGCTAAGGGCTCTAAATGGAAAATTTGACTATGGGTCATAAATGAGAAAAACGACTTTAGGTCATGAGCTTAGGCCTCTAAATGGAAATGAAATGACTTTGGGTCATAAATAAGGAAAATGACTTTGGGTCGTGAGCTCAACGTTCGAAATGGAAAAGAAATTACTCTAGGTCATCCATGAAAAACGATTCTCAACCACGAACTCAAGGCTCTAAATGGAGAAGAAATGACTATGAGTAACAAATTAGATAAACGACTCTAGGTTGTGAGCTCAGGGCTCTAAATGGAAAAGAAATGACTCGAGGTCATAAATGTTAAAAACGACTCTAGGTCATGGGCTCAGGGCTCTCAATGGAAAGGTTGACTTTGGGGCATAAATGAGAAAAATGACTTTGGGTCATGAGCTCGGGTCTTTAAAAGGAAAAGAAATGACTTTGGGTCATAGATGAGAAAAACAACTTCGGGTCGTGAGCTCAAGGGTCTAAATAGAAAAGAACTGATGCTAGGTCATCAATGAAAAAAACGACTCTGGGTCATGAGCTTAGGGCTTTAAATGGAAAAGAAATGACTCTCGGTCATAAATGAGAAAACTGACTCTGGGTCATGAGCTCAGGGCTCTAAATGGGAAAGAAATGGCTCTGGGTCATAAATGAGAAAAATAACTTTAGATCATGAGCACAAGGTTCTAAATGGAATAGAAATGGTCGTGGGTAATCAATGAGAAAAATGACTCTAGGTCGTGAGCTCAGGGATTTAAATGGCAAAGAAATGACTCTAGGTAACAAATTAGAAAAATGACTCTCGATCGTGAGCTCGGGGCTTTAAATGGAAAAGAAATGACTCTCAATCATAAATAAGAAAAATGACTATGGGTCATGAGCTTAAGGCTCTAAGTGGGAAAGAAATTACTCTAGGTCATAAATGAGAAAAACGACTCCTGGTCATGAGCTTTGGGTTCTAAATAGAAAAGAAATGACTCTAGGTCATAAATAAGAAAAACGACTGTAGGTCATGAGCTAAGGTCTCTAAATGGAAAATATGACTTTGGGTCACAAATGAGAAAGATGACTTTGGGTCGTGAGCTTAGGGCTCTAAGTGGAAAAGAAATGAATGTGGGTTATAAATGAGAACAAACGACTCTGGGTCATGAGCTCGGGGCTTTAAATGGAAAAGAAATGACTTTGGGTCATAGATGAGAAAAATGACTTTAGGTCGTGAGTTCATGGCTCTAAATGGAAAAGAAATGACTCTGGAAGATAAATGAGATAAACGACTCCAGGTCGTGAGCTCCGGGCTTTAAATGGAAATGAAATCACTCTTGATCATAAATGAGAAAAAAGTCTCTAGGACGTGAGCGCAGGGCTCTAAATTGAAAAGAAATGACTTTGGGTCACAAATGAGAAAAACGACTCTAGGTCGTGAGCTCAATGCTCTAAATGGAAAAGAAATGACTCTGGGTCATAAATGAGAAAAATGACTCTAGGTCATCAATGAGAAAAAAGACTCTAGAACCTGAGCATAAGGCTCTAAATGGAAAAGAAATGACTTTGGGCCATAAAAGAGAAAAACGACTCTGGGTCATGAGCTCAGGTCTTTAAAAGAAAAAGAAATAACTTTGGGTTATAGATGAGAAAAATGACTCTGGGTAGTGAGTTCAAGGCTCTAAACAGAAAAGAAATGACTCTTGGTCATCAATGAGAAAAATGACTCTAGGTCATCAACTTAGGGCTTTCAATGGAAAAGAAATGACTCCAAGAGATAAATGAGATAAACGACTCTTCGTTGTGAGCATCGGGCTCTAAATGGAAATGAAATGACTGTGGGTCGTGGATGAGAAAAAAGCTCTTGATCGTGAGCTCGGGGCTCTAAATGGAAATGAAATGACTGTGGGTCGTGGATGAGAAAAAAGACTCTCGATCGTGAGCTTAGGGCTCTAAATGGAAAAGAAATGACTTTGGGTCATAAATGAGACAACTGACTCTAGGTCATGAACTCAGGGCTCTAAATGGGAAAGAAATGACTCTGCGTCATAAAGAAGAAAAATGACACTAGGTCATGAGCTCAGGGCTGTAAATGGAAACAAATCAACTCTAGGTCATAAATCAGAAAAACGACTCTGGGTCGTGAGCTCAGGGCTCTAAATGGAAAACAAATGACTCTGGTTCATAAATGAGAAAAATGACTTTGGCTCGTGAGCTAAGGGCTCTAAATGGAAAAGAAATGACTCTGGGTCATAAATGAGAAAAAATGACTATGGGTCGTGAGCTCAGGGCTCTAAATGAAAAAGAAATGAATCTGGGTCCTAAATGAGAAAAATGACTCTAGGTCGTGAGCTTAGGGCTCTAAATGGAAAAGAAATGACTCTGGGTCATAAATGAAAGAAACTAACTCTAGGTCCTAAGCTTAGGGCTCTAAATGGAAAATAAATGACTTTGGGTCATAAATGAGAAAAACGAGTCCAGGTCTTGAGCTTAGGACTCCAAGTGGTAAAGATAATTCTGGGTCATAAATAAGAAAAACGACTTTAGGTCGTGAGCTAAGGCTTTAAATAGAAAATTAATAACTCTAGTTCATGAGCTTTGGGCTCTTAATGGAAAAGAAATGACTCTGGCTCATAAATGAGAAAAAACGAGTCTGAGTCATGAGCTCAGGACTCAAAATGCAAAAAATGATTGTGGGTCATAAATGAGAAAAACAACTATATGTCGTGAGCTTAGGGCTTTAAATGGAAAATTAATGACTCTGGGTCATAAATGAGAAAAGCGACTTTGGGTCATGAGCTGAGGGTTCTAAATGGAATAGAAATGGCTCTCAGTAATCAATGAGAAAAACGACTTTAGGTTGTCAACTAAGGGCTCTAAATGGCAAGGAAATAACTCTGGGTAACAAATTAGAAAAATTACTGTGGGTCGTGAGCTTAGGGCTCTTAATGGAAAAGAAATGACTCTCAGTCATAAGTAAGAAAAATGACTACGAATCATGAGCATAGGGCACTAAGTGGAAAAGATATGACTCTGGGTCATAAATGAGAAAAACAACACTTGGTCATGAGCTTTGGGCTCAAAATGGAAAAGAAATGACTCTGGGCAATAAATGAGAAAAAAGTCTCTAAGTCGTAAGCTCTAGGCTCTAAATGGAAAAGAAATGACTCTAGGTCAAAAATGAGAAAAACGACTCTAGGTCCTAAGCTCAGGGCTCTAAATGGAAAAGAAATGACTTTAGGTCATAAATGAGAAAAACGAGTCCGGTTCACAAGTTTAGGGCTCAAAATGGAATAGATAATTCTGGGTCATAAATGAGAAAAACGACTACAGGTTGTGAGCTCAGGGCTCAAAATGGAAAATAAATTACTCTGGGTCATAAATGAGAACAGATGACTCTAGGTCATGAGGTAAGGGCTCTAAATGACAAAGAAATGACTCTGGTAACAAAATAGAAAAAATGACTCTAGGTCGTGACCTTAGGGCTCTAATTGGAAAAGAAATGGCTCTCAATCGCAAATGAGAAAAACAATTCTAGGTCATGAGCTTCGAGCTCTAAATGGAAAAGAAATGACTTTAGCTTGTAAATGAGAAAAATGACTCTAGGTCGTGAGCTCTGGGCTCAAAATGGAAAAGAAATGACTCTAGGTCATAAATGAGAAAAACCACTCTAGGTCCTGAGCTCAGGGCTCTAAATTGAAAAGAAATGACTTTGGGTCATAAATAAGAAAAACAAGTCTGGTTTGTGAGCTCAGAGCTCAAAATGGAAAAGATGATTCTGGGTCATAAATGAGAAAAACAATTATGGGTCGTGAGGTCAGGGCTCTAAAAGGAAAAAAATGACTCTGGGTCATAAATGAGAACAGACGACTCTGAGTTGTGAGTTAAGGGCTTTAAAGGGTAAAGAAATAACTCTGGGTCGTAGATGAGAAAAATGACTCTAGGTCGTGAGCTCAGCGCTCTAAATGGAAAAGAAATGACTATGGGTCGTGAGCTCAGGACTCTAAATGGCAAAGAAACGACTCTAGGCAACAAATTAGAAAAATGACTCTAGGTCATTACTTAAAGGCTCTAAATGGAAAATTTGACTCTAGGTCACAAATGAGAAAAACGACTCTAGGTCGTGACCTCAGGGCTCTAAATGGAAAAGAAATGACTCTAGGTCATAAATGAGAAAAACGACTCTAGGTTGTGGACTAAACGTTTTAAATGGAAAAGAAATAACTCTTGGTCATCAATGAGAAAAACGATTCTCGGCCGTGAGCTCAGGGTTCTAAATGGCAAAGAAATTACTCTAGGTAACAAATTAGATAAACGACTCTCGGTCGTTAGCTCAGGGCTCTAAATGGAAAAGAAATTACTCTAGGTAATAAATGAGCAAAGCGACTCAGGGTCATGAGCTCATGGCTCTAATTGAAAAGTTGACTCTGGCTCATAAATGAGAAAAACGACTCTAGCTCATGAGATCAGGGCTTTAAATTAAAAAGAAATGACTATGGCTCATAGATGAGAAAAACGACCATAGAGCATGAGCTTAAGCCTCTAAATAGAAAAGAAATGACTTTAGGTCATCAATGAGAAAAAGGACAATCGGTCATGAGTTTAGGGCTCTCAACGGCAAAGAAATGACTCTGGGTAATGAATTATAAAAACGACTCTAGGTCATGAGCTGAGGGCTCTAAATGGAAAAGAAATTACTCTAAGTCATAAATGAGAAAAACGACTCTAGGTCATGAGCTCTAGGCTCTAAATGGAAAATATGACTCTAGGTCATAAATGAGAAAAATGACTCTGGGTTGTCAGCTTAGTGTTCTAAATGGAAAAGAAATGACTCTAGGTCATTAGCTTAGTGCTCTAAATGGCAAATAAATGACTGTGGGAAATAAATTAGAAAAATGACATTGGGCGTGAGCTCAGGGCTCTAAATGGAAAAGATGACTCTGGGTCATAAATTAGAGAAACGACTTTGGTCTTGAGCTCAGTGCTCTAAATGGAAAAGAAACGAATCTAGGTCATAAATTAGAAAAACTACTATGGGTCATGAGCTCAGGGTTCCAAATGGAAAAGAAATGACTCTAGGTCATCAATGAGAAAAAAAAATTACTCAAGGTCGTGAACTCAAGGCTCTAAATGGCAAAGAAATGACTCTGGGTCATAGATGAGAAAAATGACTCTGAGTCTTGAGCTCAAGGCTCTAAATGGCAAATAAATGACTCTGGGTAACAAATTAGAAAAACAACTCCAGGTCGTGAGATCAGGGCTCTAAATGGAAAATAAATTACTCTAGTTTATAAATGAGAAAAACGACTTTGGGTCGTGATTTTAGGGCTCTAAATGGGAGAGATGACTTTGGATCATAAATGAGAAAAACGACTATGGGTCGTGAGCTTAAGACTTGAAATGGAAAAGAAATGAGTCTGGGTCATAAATAAGAAAAAGGACTCTAGGCTCTAAATGGAAAAGAAATGACTCTGGGTATTAAATTACAAAAACAAATCTAGGTCGTCAGCTCAGGGCTCTAAATAGGAAAGATGACTCGAGGTCATAAATGAGAAAAATGACTCTAGGTCGTGAGCTCAGCACTCTAAATGGAAAAAGAAATGATTTTGGGTCATAAATGAGAAAAAAAGGACTATGGGTCGTGAGCTTAGGGGTCTAAATAGAAAAGAAATGACTCTGGGTCATAAATGAGAAAAAAATGACTATGAGTCATGAGCTTAGGGCTCTAAATGGAAAAGTTGACTGTGGGTCATAAATGAGAAAAATGACTCTCGGTCATGAGCTCAAGGATTTAAATGGACAAAAAATGACTCTGAGTCATGAGCTCAGGGCTCTAAATGGAAAAGTTGACTATGGGTCATAAATGAGAAAAATGACTCTCAGTCATGAGCTCAGGGATTTAAATGGAAAAGAAATGACTCGGGGCATAGATAGGGAAAATGACTCTGGGTCGTGATCTCAAGGCTCTAAATAGAAACAAAATGACTCGGGGCCATCAATCAGAAAAACGACTCTAGGTCATGAGCTTAGGGCTCTAAATGATAAAGAACTAACTCTAGGTAACGAATTAGAAAAATGACTTTGGGTCGTGAGCTTAGGGCTTTAAATGCAAAAGAAATAACTCTAGGTCATAAATGAGAAAAATGACTCTCGCTCATGAGCTCAGGGCTCTAAATGGAAAATATGACTCTAGGTCATAATTGAGAAAAACGACTCTGGGTCGTGAGCTGAGTGATCTAAATGGAAAAGAAATGGCTCTTGGTCATTAAATGAGAAAAACCACTCTCAGTCGTGATCTTAGTGCTTTAAATGACAAAGAAATGACTCTGGGTAACAAATTAGAAAAATGATTCTGGGTCGTGAGCTCAGAGCTCTAAAAGGAAGATAAATGACTCTAGGTCATACATGAGAAAAAGGACTCTAGGTCATGAGCTCAGGGCTCTAAATGGAAAAGATGACTCTGGGTCATAAATGAGAAAAACGACTCTTGGTCGTCAGTTAAGTGCTCGAAATGGAAAAGAAATGACTCTGGGTCAGAGATTAGAAAAACAATTTAGGGTCTTGAGATCAAGGCTATAAATGGAAAATAAATGACTCTCGGTTACGAATTAGAAAAATGACTCTAAGTCGTGAGCTCGAGGCTCCAAATGGAAAAGAAATGACTCTAGGTCATAAATGAGAAAATCGACTCTCGGTCATGAGCTCAGGGCTCTAAATGGAAAAGATGACTCTGGGTCATAAATGAGAACAGACGACTCTGAGTTGTGAGTTAAGGGCTTTAAAGGGTAAAGAAATAACTCTGGGTCGTAGATGAGAAAAATGACTCTAGGTCGTGAGCTCAGCGCTCTAAATGGAAAAGAAATGACTATGGGTCGTGAGCTCAGGACTCTAAATGGCAAAGAAACGACTCTAGGCAACAAATTAGAAAAATGACTCTAGGTCATTACTTAAAGGCTCTAAATGGAAAATTTGACTCTAGGTCACAAATGAGAAAAACGACTCTAGGTCGTGACCTCAGGGCTCTAAATGGAAAAGAAATGACTCTAGGTCATAAATGAGAAAAACGACTCTAGGTTGTGGACTAAACGTTTTAAATGGAAAAGAAATAACTCTTGGTCATCAATGAGAAAAACGATTCTCGGCCGTGAGCTCAGGGTTCTAAATGGCAAAGAAATTACTCTAGGTAACAAATTAGATAAACGACTCTCGGTCGTTAGCTCAGGGCTCTAAATGGAAAAGAAATTACTCTAGGTAATAAATGAGCAAAGCGACTCAGGGTCATGAGCTCATGGCTCTAATTGAAAAGTTGACTCTGGCTCATAAATGAGAAAAACGACTCTAGCTCATGAGATCAGGGCTTTAAATTAAAAAGAAATGACTATGGCTCATAGATGAGAAAAACGACCATAGAGCATGAGCTTAAGCCTCTAAATAGAAAAGAAATGACTTTAGGTCATCAATGAGAAAAAGGACAATCGGTCATGAGTTTAGGGCTCTCAACGGCAAAGAAATGACTCTGGGTAATGAATTATAAAAACGACTCTAGGTCATGAGCTGAGGGCTCTAAATGGAAAAGAAATTACTCTAAGTCATAAATGAGAAAAACGACTCTAGGTCATGAGCTCTAGGCTCTAAATGGAAAATATGACTCTAGGTCATAAATGAGAAAAATGACTCTGGGTTGTCAGCTTAGTGTTCTAAATGGAAAAGAAATGACTCTAGGTCATTAGCTTAGTGCTCTAAATGGCAAATAAATGACTGTGGGAAATAAATTAGAAAAATGACATTGGGCGTGAGCTCAGGGCTCTAAATGGAAAAGATGACTCTGGGTCATAAATTAGAGAAACGACTTTGGTCTTGAGCTCAGTGCTCTAAATGGAAAAGAAACGAATCTAGGTCATAAATTAGAAAAACTACTATGGGTCATGAGCTCAGGGTTCCAAATGGAAAAGAAATGACTCTAGGTCATCAATGAGAAAAAAAAATTACTCAAGGTCGTGAACTCAAGGCTCTAAATGGCAAAGAAATGACTCTGGGTCATAGATGAGAAAAATGACTCTGAGTCTTGAGCTCAAGGCTCTAAATGGCAAATAAATGACTCTGGGTAACAAATTAGAAAAACAACTCCAGGTCGTGAGATCAGGGCTCTAAATGGAAAATAAATTACTCTAGTTTATAAATGAGAAAAACGACTTTGGGTCGTGATTTTAGGGCTCTAAATGGGAGAGATGACTTTGGATCATAAATGAGAAAAACGACTATGGGTCGTGAGCTTAAGACTTGAAATGGAAAAGAAATGAGTCTGGGTCATAAATAAGAAAAAGGACTCTAGGCTCTAAATGGAAAAGAAATGACTCTGGGTATTAAATTACAAAAACAAATCTAGGTCGTCAGCTCAGGGCTCTAAATAGGAAAGATGACTCGAGGTCATAAATGAGAAAAATGACTCTAGGTCGTGAGCTCAGCACTCTAAATGGAAAAAGAAATGATTTTGGGTCATAAATGAGAAAAAAAGGACTATGGGTCGTGAGCTTAGGGGTCTAAATAGAAAAGAAATGACTCTGGGTCATAAATGAGAAAAAAATGACTATGAGTCATGAGCTTAGGGCTCTAAATGGAAAAGTTGACTGTGGGTCATAAATGAGAAAAATGACTCTCGGTCATGAGCTCAAGGATTTAAATGGACAAAAAATGACTCTGAGTCATGAGCTCAGGGCTCTAAATGGAAAAGTTGACTATGGGTCATAAATGAGAAAAATGACTCTCAGTCATGAGCTCAGGGATTTAAATGGAAAAGAAATGACTCGGGGCATAGATAGGGAAAATGACTCTGGGTCGTGATCTCAAGGCTCTAAATAGAAACAAAATGACTCGGGGCCATCAATCAGAAAAACGACTCTAGGTCATGAGCTTAGGGCTCTAAATGATAAAGAACTAACTCTAGGTAACGAATTAGAAAAATGACTTTGGGTCGTGAGCTTAGGGCTTTAAATGCAAAAGAAATAACTCTAGGTCATAAATGAGAAAAATGACTCTCGCTCATGAGCTCAGGGCTCTAAATGGAAAATATGACTCTAGGTCATAATTGAGAAAAACGACTCTGGGTCGTGAGCTGAGTGATCTAAATGGAAAAGAAATGGCTCTTGGTCATTAAATGAGAAAAACCACTCTCAGTCGTGATCTTAGTGCTTTAAATGACAAAGAAATGACTCTGGGTAACAAATTAGAAAAATGATTCTGGGTCGTGAGCTCAGAGCTCTAAAAGGAAGATAAATGACTCTAGGTCATACATGAGAAAAAGGACTCTAGGTCATGAGCTCAGGGCTCTAAATGGAAAAGATGACTCTGGGTCATAAATGAGAAAAACGACTCTTGGTCGTCAGTTAAGTGCTCGAAATGGAAAAGAAATGACTCTGGGTCAGAGATTAGAAAAACAATTTAGGGTCTTGAGATCAAGGCTATAAATGGAAAATAAATGACTCTCGGTTACGAATTAGAAAAATGACTCTAAGTCGTGAGCTCGAGGCTCCAAATGGAAAAGAAATGACTCTAGGTCATAAATGAGAAAATCGACTCTCGGTCATGAGCTCAGGGCTCTAAATGGAAAAGATGACTCTGGGTCATAAATGAGAAAAACGACTCTACGTCGTGAGCTTACGGCTCTAAATGGAAAAGAAATGACTTTAGGTCGTAAATGATAAAAAACGACTATGGGTCGTGAGCACAGGGCTCTAAATGCAAAAGAAATGACCCTAGGTCATAAATGAGACAAACGACTCTCGGTCTTGAGCTTCGGGCTCTAAATGGAAAAGAAATGACTCTGGGTCATAAATGAAAAAAATGACTCTAAGTCCTAAGTTTAGGGCTCTAGATGGAAAAGAAATGACTCTTGGTCATAAATGAGAAAAACAACTCCAGGTCATGAGCTTAAGGCTCTAAATGGAAAAGGTGACTCTCGGTTACAAATGAGAAAAAACAACTATGGGTTGTGAGCTAAGGGCTCAAAATAGAAAAGATATGATTGTGGGTCATAAATGAGAAAAACTACTCTAGGTCGTGAGTTCCGGGCTCTAATAGGAAAAGAAATGACTCTGGGTCATAATGAGAAACAACGACTTTGGGTCGTGAGCTCAAGGCTCTAAATGGAAAAGAAATGACTCTGGGTCATAGATGATAAAAACGACTTTGGGTCATGAGCTCAAGGCTCTAAATGGAAAAGAAATGACTCTAGGTCATAAATGAGAAAAATGACTTTAGGTCGTGAGCTAAGCGCTCTAAATGGAAAACAAATGACTCTGGGTCATAAATGGGAAAAAAATGACTTTGGGAAGTGAGTTTAGGGCTCTAAATGGAAAAGAAATGAGTCTGGGTCATAAATGAGAAAAAAACGACTGTGGGTCAGGAGCTCAGGGCTCTAAATGGAAGAGAAATGACTTCAGGTCATAAATGAGAAATACTACTCTAGGTCATGAGCTTTGGGTTCTAAATGGAAAAGAAATGACTTTCGGTTAGAAATGATAAAAAGAAGTCTAGGTTGTTAGCTCAGGGCTCTAAATGGAAAAGAAATGACTCTGGGTCATAAATGAAAAACAACGACTTTAGGTCGTGACCTCAAGGCTCTAAGTGGAAAAGAAATGAATCTGGGTCATAGAAGAGAAAAACGACTTTGGGTCATGAGATCAGGGTTCTGATCGGAAAAAAATGACTCTAGGTTATAAATGAGATAAATGAAACTAAGTCATGAGCTGCGAGATATAAATGGAAACAAAATGACTCTGGGTCATAAATGAGAAAAATGACTCTAAGTCAAGAGCTAAGGGCTCTAACTGGAAAAGAAATAACTCTAGGTCATAAATGAGAAAAACAACTTTGGGTCATGAGCTTAGGGCTCTAAATGGAAAGGCAATGACTTTGGGTTAGAAATGAGAAAAAAACGACTCTAGGTCATGAGCTTAAGGCTTTAAATGGAAAAGATTATTGATTCATTCCCAATTGGTGTATCAGCTGATTCATGTCCTCTCAATGGTCCCCAGCAACTACGCCATTTGATTCGTGCCCAGCTAGTGTAACTTGATTTTGGTCCTCAGACGGGAGTAATCAACAAAATTTATAACCTATTACACCATGTACTAGGATAACCTCAGCTAGCATAGCATAGTGGCTCTAGGATCGGTCACTGGGATAGGTTTTCACTCCACAATTGATATTAATTCAAAGCTAAATTGGTGTTTTTTCATTTCAAGGTTAGTTTTAAAAGAAAACATAAAGATGTTTGAAAAGGTTGGTTTTAAGCTAACCAAAAATAGTAACTGATTTTAACTACAAAGAAAAGTGTTTCTTGGAGTTTCATATCACTAAGCTCAGGTTTCTTATACAAAAAGGGAGTTTCGGTCACTTGAATCTTTTCCTTGCATTGAGGATTTAACATATAGTTATTTCCCGAACCAATGTGGTACAGATGCTTCTCCTTAATGGGTTCAAACACTAAATTCCTCTCACTGATGCATTTTGCAATGGCTCGTGCCTCTCACCTAGCATTTGCCATTCAAGGTGATCCTTAACCTTGGATTTCCCTTCTCAAGCTCGCAAGAGATAATAAATGGATGTCTCCTTAGAGTCCAAAAGCTTAGCAAGTGTTGGCAATTCTAGAAAATCCTACCTTCAAATCACCTCCCAAAGGCTCGCAAGAGGTAAACTAGTGCATCTCAATGGACGGACATCACTTGCCTTACCAAGTGTTGGCCCAGGTGATTTAAAGGCGTTTTAAGTGAACTAAAAAAATAAAAACCATTAACGAGTGACACTTTCTCTTCATTAAAAGCTGAAACAACAAAACTTCCAATTTTTGCATATGGAAACTTACCCGACTTTTTTCACTCTAAGAGACAAAGAGCCTAGCCACTCATCCTCTTAGGAAACATCCTCAAAGTTTGATTTGCTAGAAATAAAAATAACGAGAAAACAAAAATATGAAGGAAAAACAGAGCAAGTGCTTTATAAAATATATTTCTTACTTTCGTCAATTACATATCTGATATATGATGGATCTCTTTACATTGGTTCAAAGATATAGATAGAGAAGATATTTTCTAAGAAATATCCCAATAATATCTTTGACTGATTACATGGAGAAAATAGAAATTTACACAAAATATCTTGAGAAAAAATCTAACAAGTCGGTTGCAAATATCTGAGTTTACATAGGTGGATTTCGCACGTTTGAATTGTCCATTTTGCAGGTTTGAACTTTGATTTTGCAAGTTGAATTTGTGATTTCACAACTTGGAGGCGATTCCGCAACTTAGAGATGATTTGCAACTTGTTTCGCAGCTTGGAAGTGATTTCCCAACGTGGTTCACAGCTGTGAAAATGGATTTTCAACTTGCGAAGTGGCACACGTGTGCTTGCAGGTGGTTTCACAGCTGTGAAACACCTTGCGAAATTTCGCAAGTGGATTTCATTTCGCAGCTACGAAATTTTCACTTAGCTTTATGCGGTTGTCTTCAAACGGCCATAACTTCTTCATTTCAACTCCGATTTGCACACCATTTGAAGCGTTGGACTCCTGACTTCCCGAGCTTCGGAATGAAATATAGTATTCATGAAATGGACTCCAAGAAGTACTCTAAATGTGTCCAAAAGTTGTTATCCTCTTGAATTTCTTCATGTTAGATTTCTCTCTTTTTCCTCCTTGCATCTTGATTTGCTTTGGCAAAGAACTACGAAGCTCCAAAGCTTGAATTCTTCATGTAAATGAGCTTCCATTTTCTTTGCCATGGATTATATAAAGCTGTCCCTCATCTTAGATTGCTTTGGTGATCAAAAAGCTATCAAAAACACCAAAACTTAACACAATTTGATTAGAAATGATTGCAAGGGCCCTTAACATGCCAATTGAGTTAAAAGGTAATAACTACTACTCAAAAGTTTTTAAAAGAGTTAATTACAAGCTATAAAATAGCACTTTTTGAGTAGTAATCACTCCTCCTAACCAACATATTGCTATTCCCTTAGCAATGAAGGAGAGAAAAAGAAAAAGAAAAAGTACTATAATTTACAACATCATGCTGATCAAAAAACAATTTTCAAGTGGCATGATGATCTAACTCTCACATGGAACATTAAAGAAATAAAACTCAAACTTCAACAAGAGTTATCAAATAACTTGTCTAATCACAATTCTTAAAGAGAAGGCATTATGCAAATTTAAGCTTTAAAAGAGTTTCCACTCCCAAAGGGTCAAACCTTACTCTTCCACAAAAATCTAAGTGTTAGTTATTAGCTTCCGAATATAGTATGTTGAACTAATCTCTCCCCCCCAATCTAGTTCTTTTTCAAAGCTTAGCAAACTGATCAACCTCCAATAAGCTAAGAATGCACCTCTTTTCTTTCACACTTTTTTTCATTGTAGGAGTACAAGGCTTAAAGGTATTCTTTTCTAAATTTTCCATGTAACGGGGGTCCATCGATGACTCCCAACCAATCAAGGTTTAGGGCATCAAGCTTTAAGGATCTTTCAACCACTAACTCCTCGAATTTTACCCCGGACTTTTGAGAATGAATTTTAATACCCAAGCACCTACAATATGTTAAACTCCACCTATTCACCCTTGTAATTAGCATTGAGGTAGGTGACTCCCAACCAATGAAGGCTTAGGGCACCAGGTTTTAAAGATTTTCACCATATACCCCCTCAGACCTTGCTCGGGTTTCAAGGCAAGTAAACATTTTTTTTTTCAAAGGCTCATTGGCCTTTTATAAGGTGTCCCAACACTATTAAATGAGGTCAAAGGTACCAAGTCTAAATTTTCCTAATTCAAGGGGGTGAAATAGTTTTTCATCTTATAATCGGAACCTATTGTGTACAGTGTGTGAATAGCTTAAAGTGGAAGAACTAAGGTTGAATTCAATAGAAGTTTTAACAATTCATCAACTTTAGTAAGCATGATACAAACTCTAAGTCAAGTAAAAAGACAAAAATTCAATTTCTCCCATTTCATTTTGAAAATTTTTCCTTAATAACCATGGAGAGTAGAATAAAAACTTAAAAATTTTAAAAATTATGTAAAAACAACTAAATTACCAAAATAACTTAGCATTAACAACAAAACTTTCTTCCTCAACTCTCTCCCCAACCAAGCTGAACATTGTCCTCAATGTGACAAAAGCGATTTAAAAATAAGGAGGAAGTGGTACCTCCTGATTGAAAAATGGAGTCTGAGTTATATAGGAGAAACCACATGTTTAAAAAAAAAACCAAAAGAGTCAGTGAGTAGAGGAAATAGAAAAATGCCAAGTTTAAACAGAAATGACGTCTATATATGATGTATCATCAGTAATACATCCAATCCCAGAATATAAAATATCAAAACATGGAATTATCTATACTACTATAATATGTAAAGACAAAAAGTAAAGAGATGATCAAGTAATGGTAGGGTTCTGTGGAGCTGATGCATCTGTGGTGGCCTCTTGAGTGGGTTGGATCAGGACTTTGACCTCTGTTCTGGTAGTCTCCTTAGATGGAATAGTCTCCTCGGTTGGAGCTCTCAGTTGGAGCTATGGGTTGTGATGGTTTAAGGGAGGTCAAAAATGGAGTGAGAGACTTCGTGTGTGTAATCTTAGTGAGAGGGCTCTCCTCTTTAGATGCATTAGTGCGGGGCTTTGTTGGCATTTTCACAACTTCCCTTGGCTTCATAAGGTGTTTTCGCAAACCCCCCTCCATTTCGCAAGTCAATTTCGAAGCCTGGAGGTGATTTCGCAGCTTGGAGGTGATTTTGCAGCCAAAGGCTATTTTCGCAGCCAAGGAGCAATTTCGCAGCCAAGGGCCAATTTTGCAGCCAATGGCTAATTTCGTAGCCAAGGGGCAATTTCGCAGGCCATTTCGCAACTGCAAAATGGGAGTGTGGGGCTGCGAAATGGCACTCGTGTGCCAAAGGGGCGTTTCGCAGGTGGTGGCTATGGGGCTGTGAAATGGTTTCACAGCGGAGGGCCCATTTCACAGCCAATGCTTGATTTCGTAGTGGGCACCTTGTGGCTGCGAAATTATTTCGTAGCTGATGGCCATTTTCGTAGGAGGCTATTTTGGGCTGCGAAATTTCGCAAACCATTGAATTTTTCTTGCTTCTGAGCTTCTTTTGGCTCCCTGAGACCTTTCTTCACTTCTTTTGCAATTTCTCCTGATTTTGATCATTCAAAAACCTATGTTAAATTAAAACAAATTAAAATTAAAGCATTGAAATCAAAATTAAAAACAAGTAATAAAATAAAACAAAAAAATATGGACTAGCTAGTCTTTACAAGGACTAAGTCCATCAAAAAATTTGATCCTGATTTAGCTTGCCCCGATCCCATATGAAGTTTGCATCTCTCACTTGAGACTTGCTTTGTATGATTTTGCCATACAAAGCTTGGGGGAAAGGTGGAGGCATATGTTTCTTCATCATTTCTTCCTTGATGACTATCCTCTGTGGTTCTTCATCTAATTTAAGATCATAGTCATCTTTCTCTATGCTTTTCCCCTTTCTCTTTCCTTTGATTTCCTCCCTATTCTCTTTCTCTGCTTTACTCTCTTCATCATGCTCTAGCTTGGATGTGGGTAGATCAACCTCTTTACCACTCTTTAGAGTGATCACTACTTTAACTTCCTTCACCATTGAAGATTCTCCCTTTTGAGCCTCCACTTCATGGATACCCTTGGAATTTTGATAAGGTTGAGAAGAAAAGTTTCCTTTTTCTTGCACTGTGTTGAGGTTGGCAAACCTTGAGATTGAATATTAGAGATTATCTATCTTCCGAGATAGATCATTTTGCACTCCATCCATCTTTTTGTTTAATGAACTCTCTACACTGTCAATTCTTTGACTGAGCTGAGCATTGATGGATTTTTGAGTTCCAACAAAATCTCCCATGACCTTGCTAAGATTCACCATAGCTTGTTCAAGGTTCAAGGCTTGTGAAAGTGCTTGAACATGTTGCTGGTACTGAGGTGGTTGTGGTTTCAAAGAGAAATTCGGATGGTTCCTCCAATTGGAATTGTAGGTGTTGCAATAACCAAACATTTCTCTCACCGTTGGAATGGTAGGACACTCCTTCACCAAGTGCTCATAAGATAGATAAATGGCACAAGGCATAGCTTGCAATGGTGTCTGAGAGATGGCTTGCACTTCTTGCATCTTCTTCATTTCTAGCTCTTCCAATCTCCTTGCCATAGCTGTAATCTTTGCCTTCATGTCTATGTCGTCATCCAAAATATACATCTCACTCTTAGCATTAGGTTGAGACGTCATTCTTCCCATATCTCTAGCATTTGGTTCATCCCATCCTCTTGAAACTTCAGCCACATAACTCATGAAGTTCATGGCTTCCTTTACTATTTCGTATTCAATATGGCATGCACAACTAGCAATTTGTGAATTAAAAACAGAGAAAACAAAACAAAATAAAAGAAAAAAAATTCAAGAGAAAAAAAAATTATTAAGATTAACTAAAAACTAAATAAAAGATATACTAAAATATGAACAAAGAAAAAGAAACAAATAAAAAGAAAAGAAAAGTCACCAAACTTGTGATGAAGATCACAAGTACTCTGGAAAGGTGATATCACAACAAAGTGGCACCATCCCCGGCAACGGCGCCATTTGATTCGTGCCCAGCTGGTGTACCTTGATTTTGGTCCTCAGACGGGAGTAATCAACAAAATTTATAACCTATTACACCATGTAATAGGATAGCCTCAGCTAGCATAGCATAGTGGCTCTAGGATCGTTCATTGGGATGGGTTTTCACTCCACAATTGATATTAATTCAAAGCTGAATTGGTGCTTTTTTATTTCAAGGTTAGTTTTAAAAGAAAACATAAAGATGTTTGAAAAATTTGGTTTTAAGCTAACAAAAAATAGTAACTGATTTTAACTACAAAGAAAAGTGTTTCTTGGAGTTTCAAATCACTAGGCTCAGGTTCATTATACAAAAAGGGAGTTCCGGTCACTTGAATCTTTTCCTTGCATTGGGGATTTAACATATAGTTATTTCCCGAACAGGTGTGGTACAGATGCTTCTCCTTAATGGGTTCAAACACTAAATTCCTCTCACTGATGCATCTTGTAATGGCTCGTGCCTCTCACCTAGCATTTGTCATTCAAGGTGATCCTTAACCTTGGATTTCCCTTCTTAAGCTCGCAAGAGATAACTAATGGATGTCTCCTTAGAGTCCAAAAGCTTACTAGGTGTTGGCAATTCTAGAAAATCCTACCTTCAAATTACCTCCCAAAGGCTCGCAAGAGGTAAACTAGTGCATGTCAATGGACGGAGATCACTTGCCTTACCAAGTGTTGGCCCAAGTGATTTAAAGGCATTTTAAGTTAACTAAAAAGATAAAAACTATTAACGGGTGACACTTTCTCTTCATTAAAAGCTGAAACAACAAAACTTCTAATTTTTGCATGTGGAAACTTACCCAACTTTCTTCACTCCAAGAGACAAAGAGCCTAGCCACTCATCCTCTTACGAAACATCCTCAGAGTTTGATTTGCTAGAAATAAAAATAACGAGAAAACAAAAATATGAAGGAAAAACAGAGCAAGTGCTTTGTAAAATATATTTCTTACTTTCGTCAATTACATATCTGATATATGATGGATTTCTTTACATTGGTTCAAAGATATATATAGAGAAGATATTTTCTAATAAATGATTACTATTCAAAAAGTTCTATTTCATAGCTTGTAATTAACTCTTTTAAACACTTTTGAGTAATAGTTATTGCCTTTTAACCCAATTAACATATTAAGGACCCTTGCAATCAATTCTAATCAAATTGTGTTAAGCTTTGGTGTTTTGATAGCTTTTTTATCACCAAAGCAATCCAAGATTGAGGAGAGTTATTTGGAATCCATGGCAAAGCAATGGAAAGCTTAGAAACATGAAGAACCGAAGCTTTAAAGTCCTTTGCCATAAGCAAAATCCGGAATGCAAGAAGGGGAAGCAAAGAGAAATCTGCCATGAAGTATTCTTGATGACAGTAATTTCAGCCACTTTTGGAACACTTTCTGAAGTCCAATTTATGCATTCTATATGTCATTTCGAAGCTCAGGAAGTCAAGAATCCAATGCTTTAAATGGTGTATGATTCGGAGTTGAAATGAAGGAGTTACAGCCATTGTAAGAAGATCACTCCAAGCTGAAGGCAGAATGTTGCATGGCTGCGAAATCAGCCTTTGGCTGCGAAAATGTTGTCCTTTTGCTGCGAAAATTTCGCAGCCATTTTGCACAGTGCCGCGGTGTTTTCCTGAAGCTTCTAGATATTTGTGACCGACCTTTTGAGATTTTTTGCTTTAGATATTTGATGTCTAAATCCCCAAACTCTCCTTGTAACCCACCTATCATAGGATTCCTTAGTCTTTAAGTAAGAACAAAGGGTGAATAACCTCTTATATATAGTTTGTGATTTTCTTTAAAGAGGAGAGTCGGGAGCTTGCTCATGGACGCATCCTTTGTATAGTTTTGAAAGGAAGTAAAATACAGAGCACTTGCTCTGCTTTTCATATATATTTTTGTTTTCTTGTTATTTTACTTTCTAGTAAATCAAACTCTGAGGATTTTTCCTCAGAGGATGAGAGGCTAGGCTCTTCGTCTCTTGGAGTGAAGAAAGCCGGGTAAGTTTCCTCATGCATAAATTGGAAGTTTTGTTGTTTTAGTTTTTAATGAAGAGAAAGTGTGACCCGTTAATGGTTTTTATCTTTTTAGTTAACTTAAAACGCCTTTAAATCACTTGGGCCAACACTTGGTAAGGAAAGTGATCTCCATCCATTGAGATGCACTTGTTTATCCCTTGCGAGCCTTTGGGAGGTGGTTTAGAGGTAGGATTTTCTAGAATAGCCAACACTTGGTAAGCTTTTGGACTCCAAGGAGACATCCATTAGTTATCTCTTGTGAGCTTTTGACGGGTAATCCAAGGTTAAAGATCACCTTGAATGGCAAATGCTAGCTGAGAGGCATGAGCCATTGCAAGGTGCATCAGTGAGAGGGAATTAGTGTTTGAACCCATTGAAGGGAAGCATCTGTACCACACCGGTTCGGGAAATAACTATATGTTAAATCCCTAATGTGAGGAAAAGGAACAAGTGACCGGAACTCCCTTTTTGTATAAGGAACCTGAGCCTAGTGATCTAAACTCCAAGAAACACTTGTCTTTGTAAGTAAAATCAGTTACTATTTTTGGTTAGTTTAAAACCAAACCTTTTTCATCCAAAGATTATGTTTTCTTTTAAAGCTAACCTTGAAATGAAAAGGCACCAATTTAGCTTTGGATTAATATCAATTGTGAAGTGAAAACCCATCCCAGTGAACGACCCTAGAGCCACTATGCTATGCTAGCTAAGTGTCACAAGCTGATTCAAATGAGCCTCCCCATGGCCTTATATAGAGCCAGGAAGCTTCTGAAGACTCCTAGAGTGAGAAGAGTGTGGAAGGTTCTAGAGAAGCCTGGAGGAATCCACACAATTCTACACCATGGTGGAAGGCACGAGAGGAGTCCGAGGCTTTCTAGAGAAATTTAGAAGACTCTTATATATAGGCTTGTACCTAGAATGATGTAGGACATTCTAGAATAGTCTTGAGTTGTAAGGAACCCTCCAAGGTTCCAGAGAGTTCCATTGGTGCCTATAAATAGGTGAGGGCCTCATTTGGCCAAGGCACCAAGCAAGTGAGCTTCCAAGAACTTGTAAAGGCTTCTTTGAGTAATAAAGAGCTTCCATTCTTTAAGGAGTTGCCTACTAAGCTTCTTAAGCTTTTGAGTCACAAGTGTCTTAGCCGAGCAAGATAAGCATTGGGGATCAAGGCTGACTTAGCAAGATCAAGCGTCTTGACTTGCCGAAGTGCCGCACGAGCTTAGTGAATGACTAAGTCCATGACAAGTGGTATCAGAGCGTGGTTACGAGGTGGGCATAGCAAAGGAAGCATGTCGGGCTCTAACGTGGAGGAGACTAGCGAGCAAACCCGTGGACGGGAGATGGAGCATACCGCACGGGGCCGAGGCAAGAAGGATAAGTCTCGTGATGCCTTAGCCAACATGGAGGCAAGGCTAGCCAAGGTGGAGCTAGCCATGGCGGACACCCGGGAAGGGGTGGACTTGATCGGGCAATGCATGGAGAAGGGCTTAGAGGATCTAAGGGAACAGATCCAAGACCTTCACGAGGGCGTGCTAGGTTTGCAAGTTCAACCGGTGTCACACGAGGAGTTCATGTCCTTCCAAGACAAGGTCATGACCATGTTCGCTAGTGTGGAGTCAAGGATGGAGGCCTTGGCTGCACGCATGGATGCCCGAGACCAAGAAATCCGTCAAGAGCTGGCCATCTACAAGACTGCGGTGTCAGCACGAGTCATGGCCACTCATGAGGCACCAAGGGTGGAGGTGCCCAAGCCACACACGTTCAGTGGCAAGAGGGATGTTAAGGAGCTGGACAACTTCTTGTGGCACATGGAGCATTACTTTGAGGCAATTGCATTGATGGATGAAGCCATTAAGGTACGCACCGTGACCCTTTACCTCAGTGATAATGCTACTCTATGGTGGCGTCGACGGTTTGCCAACATAGAGAGAGGGACGTGCACCATAGACACATGGGACGCCTTTAAGAGAGAGATCAAGAGGCAATTCTATCCCGAAGACGTGGCTTACCTAGCAAGGAAGAGTCTAAAGCGTCTCAAGCACACGGGCTCGATCCGTGAGTATGTCAAAGAATTCTCTACTCTTATGCTTGAGATACCTAACATGGCCGAGGAGGAGCTACTGTTTAACTTCATGGACAACTTACAAAGTTGGGCCGAGCAAGAGTTGAGGAGACGTGGTGTCCAAGACCTAGCCACGGCCATGGCGGTAGCCGAATCCTTGGTGGATTATAGAAGGGGAGACTCCTCCAAGCCCAAGCCACCACCAAAGGGTAACCAGGCCAAAGGTGGGGGAGACAAGAGGTCGCAAGGCCATACTTCTAAGGAAGGGTCAAGCAAGGGCCCTAGTGGCAAGGATGGCAAAGGCAAGGACAAGCGGAAGGAGTTCACGCCCAGGACCAATTGCTTCCTGTGCAATGGTCCGCACTGGGCACGGGACTGCCCTAAGAGGAAGGCTTTAAACGCTATGATTGAGGAAAATAAGCAGGAAGGCGATGCTAAAGTGGGATCATTGCAGCTCCTAAATGCCCTTAAGGCCAAGCCGATGCCTAAGACGTCTCAAAGCAAAGGGCTGATGTATGTGGAGGCCCTTGTGAACGGGAAGGCCACCAAGGCCCTGGTGGATACAGGTGCCACTCACAACTTTGTCTCGGAGGATGAGGCAAGAAGGCTGGAGCTCCAAGCATCCAAGGAAGGAGGATGGCTCAAGGCAGTCAATTCAGCCGCCAAGCCATCACATGGAGTAGCTCGCGGGGTGACTATGCACATCGGCTCGTGGGAAGGAAGGGTCGACTTCATAGTGGCACCCATGGATGACTTCAAGATGGTGCTAGGAATGGACTTCCTACAGAAGGTCAAGGCCGTGCCACTACCCTTCCTACGCTCAATGGCTATCCTAGAGGAGAAGAAACCATGCATGGTCCCTACGGTCAGTGAAGATACGCTCAAGACCCCTATGCTATCCGCTATGCAAGTAAAGAAGGGGTTAAAGAGGGAAGAGGTGACCTACCTCGCGACCCTGAAAGAAGAAAAGGATGATGGGTCGGGAGAACCCATGCCTAAGGAAATCGAGGGAGTCCTTGATGAGTTCAAGGACGTGATGCCACCCGAGTTGCCTAAGAGACTTCCTCCTAGGAGAGAGGAAGATCACAAGATTGAGTTGGAGCCGGGAGCTAAGCCCCCTGCTATGGGGCCATATAGGATGGCACCACCCGAGTTGGAAGAGCTAAGGAGACAACTCAAGGAGTTGCTAGATGCGGGGTTCATCCAACCATCCAAGGCTCCCTATAGCGCACCGGTTTTATTTCAGAAGAAGCATGACGGGTCCCTACGAATGTGTATAGATTACCGGGCACTCAACAAGGTGACGGTAAAGAACAAGTATCCCATCCCGCTCATTGCTGACTTGTTCGATCAACTTGGAAGGGCAAGGTACTTCATAAAGCTGGACTTAAGGTCAGGCTACTACCAAGTCAGGATTGTGGAGGGAGATGAGCCAAAGACTACATGTGTGACCAGGTATGGCTCATATGAATTCTTAGTGATGCCTTTCGGACTCACTAATGCCCCAGCAACGTTTTGCACCCTCATGAACAAGATCTTCCACCCATACTTGGACAAGTTCGTGGTGGTGTACTTGGATGACATAGTCATCTACAGTAACACTCTAAAGGAGCACATAGAGCACTTGAGGAAGGTCTTTAAGATTGAGGCAGAACGAGCTATACGTGAAGAAGGAGAAGTGCTCGTTTGCTAAGGAGGAAGTGAGCTTCCTAGGGCATCGCATCAGGGATGGCAAGCTGATGATGGATGATAGCAAGGTGAAGGCCATCCAGGAATGGGATCCACCGACCAAGGTACCTCAACTCAGATCTTTCCTTG
Organism: Vitis cinerea var. helleri x Vitis rupestris; assembly: GCA_945999865.1. Taxonomy (NCBI): domain Eukaryota; kingdom Viridiplantae; phylum Streptophyta; class Magnoliopsida; order Vitales; family Vitaceae; genus Vitis; species Vitis cinerea var. helleri x Vitis rupestris. Next base: position 15,922,566 of record OX253915.1, read on the forward strand.
GTTTAGTTAATTACTACCGGCGGTTCATTAAGGGTTATTCGGCAAGGGCCGCTCCACTCACCGATCTTCTTAAGAAGAATAAGGCATGGGAATGGGACAAAAGGTTTGAGGATCTAAAGAAGGCTGTGACTGAAGAGCCAGTGTTGGCACTACCCGACCACACCAAGGTCTTTGAGGTACACACAAATGCCTCAGACTTCGCTATTGGGGGAGTCCTTATGCAAGAAAGGCACCCAATCGCATTTGAGAGTCGCAAGCTAAACGACAAGGAAAGGCGTTACACGGTGTAGGAGAAGGAGATGGCTGCCATCGTCCACTGCTTACGCACTTAGAGGCATTATCTTCTGGGGTCTCACTTCATAGTGAAGACCGACAATGTTGCCACTAGCTACTTCCAAACACAGAAGAAGCTAAGTCCTAAGCAAGCTAGGTGGCAAGACTTCCTGGCCGAGTTCGACTATACGCTGGAGTATAAGCCAGGAAGTGCTAATCATGTGGCCGACGCCCTAAGCCGCAAGGCCGAGCTAGCGTCCATGATGAGTTAGCCCCAAGGAGACATAGTGGATCTTCTAAGGGAGGGGTTGCAACATGATCCAGTGGCTAAGAGCCTCATCGCCCTGGCTCATGAAGGGAAGACTAAGTGATTCTGGGTGGAGGACGACCTACTCTACACTAAGGGGAGATGACTCTACGTGCCTAAGTGGGGGAACATAAGGAGGAATCTAATAAAGGAGTGCCATGACACCAAGTGGGCTGGGCACCCTGGGCGACGACGCACTAGGGCACTACTCGAGTCGGCTTACTATTGGCCTCAGATACGGGATGAGGTTGAGGCCTATGTGAGGACTTGTCTTGTGTGCCAACAAGACAAGGTGGAGCAGCGGCAACCTAGAGGCTTGTTAGAGCCACTACCTGTAGCAGAATGCCCATGGGACAGCGTCACCATGGACTTCATCATCGGGCTACCCAAGTCGGAGGACAGCGGCTCTATCATAGTGGTAGTGGACAGGTTCTCTAAGTATGCAACCTTCATAGCAGCCCCGACTGACTACACTGCAGAAGAGACGACGAGGCTATTCCTAAAGCATGTAGTCAAGTATAGGGGGTTGCCAAAGTTCATCATCAGTGATCGCGATCCGCGTTTCACTAGGAAGTTTTAGACGGAGCTCTTCAAGCTTATGGGTTCGGAGTTTCACTTCTCCACAAGCTTTCACCCACAGACGGATGGGCAAACTGAGAGGGTGAACACCTTACTGGAGCTCTACCTAAGGCATTTCTTGAGTGCCAATTAGAAGGATTGGGCTAAGTTGCTAGACATAGCCCAGTTCTCATACAACCTGCAAAGGAGTGAGTCGACCAATAAGAGCCCGTTCGAGCTAGCCACAGGGCAGCAACCGTTAACTCCTCACACTCTAACAATTGGCTACACGGGGAGAAGTCCAGCGGCTTTCAAGTTCGCGAAAGGGTGGCACGAGCAAGCTGACATAGCACGCTCATACTTGGACAAGGCCGCTAAGAAAATGAAGAAGTGGGCTGACAAGAAGCGACGACACACGGAGTACAAGGTCGGAGACATGGTACTTGTCAAGCTCCTTCCTTAACAATTCAAATCCCTAAGGCCGGTGCATAAGGGCCTTGTGAGGAGGTATGAAGGACCCTTCCCCATACTTGGAAAGGTCGGCAAGGTGTCCTATAGAGTCGAGCTGCCTCCGAGGTTGAAGATTCATCCTGTCTTCCACGCAAGCTACTTGAAACCCTATCACGGAGACAAGGATGATCCAAGCTGAGGGTTGTCTAAGAGGGCACCTACAGCGGTCGTGACCTCCTATGATAAGGAGGTAGAACACGTCCTCCCAGATCGGGTCATCAGGAGACGAGGGGTACCTCCTGCTACGGAATACTTAGTGAAATGGAAGGGATTACCAGAAAGCGAGGCTAGTTGGGAGCCAGCAGAGGCACTATGGCAGTTCTAGGAGCAGATCGAGCGGTTCCGGGCAGAAAGCGCGACGAGGACGTCTGCGACATAGGTAGGGGAGAGTGTCACAAGCTAATTCAAATGAGCCTCCCCATGGCCTTATATAGAGCCAGGAAGCTTCTGGAGACTCCTAGAGTGAGAAGAGTGTGGAAGGTTCTAGAGAAGCCTGGAGGAATCCACACAATTCTACACCATGGTGGAAGGCACGAGAGGAGTCCGGGGCTTTCTAGAGAAATCTAGAAGACTCTTGTATATAGGCTTGTACCTAGAATGATGTAGGACATTCTAGAATGGTCTTGAGTTGTAAGGAACCCTCCAAGGTTCCAGAGAGTTCCATTGGTGCCTATAAATAAGTGAGGGCCTCATTTGGCCAAGGCACCAAGCAAGTGAGCTTCCAAGCACTTGTAAAGGCTTCTTTGAGTAATAAAGAGCTTCCATTCTTTAAGGAGTTGCCTACTAAGCTTCTTAAGCTTTTAAGTCGCAAGTGTCTTAGCTGAGCAAGCTAAGCATTAGGGATCAAGGCTGACTTAGCAAGATCAAGTGTCTTGACTTGCCTAAGTGCCGCACGAGCTTAGTGAACGACTAAGTCCGTGACATAAGGCTATCCTAGTACATGGTGTAATAGGTTATAAATTTTGTTGATTACTCCCTGAGGACCAAAATCAAGGGACACCAGCTGGACACGTATCAAATGGCACCACTGTCAGGGACCATTGAGAGGACATGAATCAACTGAGACACCAATTGGGAACGAATCAATAAATATCCCAATAATATCTTTGACTGATTACAAGGAAAAAATAGAAATTTACACAAAATATCTTAAGAAAAAATCTAACTAAGTCGGTTGCAAATATCTGAGTTTACACAGGTGGATTTTGCTCGTTTGAATTGTCCATTTTTCAAGTTTGAACTTTGATTTTACAAGTTGAATTTGTGATTTCACAACTTGGAGGTGATTCCGCAACTTGGAGATGATTTGCAACTTGTTTCGCAGCTTGGAGGTGATTTCGCAACGTGGTTCGCAGTTGTGAAAATGGAGTTTCAACTTGCGAAGTGGCACATGTATGCTTGCAGGTGGTTTTGCAGCTGTGAAACACCTTGCAAAATTTCGCAAGTGGATTTCATTTCGCAGCTACGAAATTTTCGCTCAACTTTGTGCGGTTGTGTTCAAACGGCCATAACTTCTTTGTTTCAGCTCTGATTTGCACATCGTTTAAATTTTTGGACTCCTGACTTCTCGAGCTTCGAAACAACATATAGTATGTATGAAATGGACTCTAAGAAGTAATCTAAATGTGTCCAACAGTTTCTGTTCTCTTGAATTTCTTCATGTTAGATTTCTCTCTTTTTCCTCCTTGCATTCTTGATTTGCTTTAGCAAAGAACTACGAAGCTCCAAAGCTTGAATTCTTCATGTAAATCAGCTTCCATTTGCTTTGCCATGGATCATATAAAGTTGTCCCTCATCTTAGATTGCTTTGGTGATAAAAAAGCTATCAAAAACACCAAAACTTAACACAATTTGATTAGAAATGATTGCAAGGGTCCTTAACATGCCAATTGAGTTAAAATGTAATAACTACTACTCAAAAGTGTTTAAAAGAGTTAATTACAAGCTATAAAATAGCACTTTTTGAGTAGTAATCAATTATAACTCTGGGTCAAAGATGAGAAAAACGACTTTGGGTCATAAATGAGAAAAAACGACTTTAGGTCTTGAGCTGAGGGCTCGAAATTGAAACAAAATGACTCTAGGTCATAAATGAGAAACAACAACTTTGGGTCATGAGCTCAGGGCTTAAAATGGAAAAGAAATTACTCTAGGTCATAGATGAGAAAAACGACTCTGGGTCGTGAGCTCAAGGCTCTAAATAGAAAAGAAATGACTCAGGGCCATCAATGAGAAAAACGACTCTGGCTCATGAGCTTAGGCCTCTAAATGATAAAGAATTAACTATGGGTAATGAATTAGAAAAACAATTTTAGGTCGTGAGCTCAGGGCTCTAAATGCAAAAGAAATGACTCTAGGTCATAAATGAGAAAAACGACTCTAGGTTATGAGCTCAGTGCTCTAAATGGAAAATATGACTGTGGGTCATAAAGGAGAAAAACGACTCTGGGTCGTGAGCTGAGTGATCTAAATGGAATAGAAATGACTCTTGGTCATCAATGAGAAAAATGAATCTGGGTCGTGACCTTAGTGCTCCAAATGGCAAAGAAATGACTCTAGGCAACAAATTAGAAAAATGACTCTAAGTTGTGAGCTCAAGGCTCTAAATTGAAAACAAATGACTCTAGGTCATAAATGAGAAAAATGACTCTAGGTCATAAGCACAGGGCTCTAAATGGAAAAGATCACTCTTGGTTATAAATGAGAAAAATGACTCTTGGTCATGAGCTGAGTACTCTAAATGGAAAAGAAATGACTCTTGGTAATAAATGAAAAAAATGAGTCTAGGTCTTGAGCTTAGGGCTCTAGATGGAAAAGAAATGACTATAGGTCATAAAAGAGAAAAAAATCTAGGTCATGAGCTCAAGGCAATAAATGGAAAAGGTAACTCTAAGTCATAAATGAGAAAAAACAACTATAGGTTGTGAGCTAAGGGCTCAAAATAGAAAAGAAATGATTGTGGGTCAGAAATGAGAAAAACTACTCTAGGTTGTGAGTTACGGGCTCTAATAGGAAATGAAATGACTTTGGATCATAAATGAGAAACAACGACTTTGGGTCCTGAGCTCAAGGCTCTAAATGGAAAAGAAATGACACTAGGTCATAGATGATAAAAACAACTTTCGGTCATGAGCTCAGGGCTCTGAATGGAAAAGAACTGACTCTCGATTATAAATTAGATAAACAAGTCTAGGTCGTGAGCTTTGAGTCTTAAATGGAAACGAAATGATTCTAGGTCATAAATGATAAAAACGACTCTAGGTCGTGAGCTAAGCGCTCTAAATGGAAAACAAATGACTCTAGGTCGTGACCTTAGGGCTCTAAATGGCAAAGAAATGACTCTGGGTAATAAATTAGAAAAACAACTCCAGGTCGTGAGATCAGGGCTCTAAATGGAAAATAAATTACTCTGGTTTATAAATGAGAAAAATGACTTTGGGTTGTGAGTACAGGGCTCTAAATGAGAGAGATGACTCTAGGTCATAAATGAGAAAAATGACTACGGGTAGTGAGCTTAGGACTTGAAATGGAAAAGAAATGACTCTAGGTATTAAATTACAAAAATGAATCTAGATCATCAGCTCAGGGCTCTAAATGGGAAAGATGACTCTAGGTCATAAATGAGAAAAATGACTCTAGGTCGTGATCTCAGCGCTCTAAATAGAAAAGAAATGATTTCGGGTCATAAATGAGAAAAAACCACTATGGGTCGTGAGCTTAGGGGTCTAAATAGAAAAGAAATGACTCTAGGTCATAAATGAGAAAAAATGACTCTGAGTCATGAGCTCAGGGTTCTAAATGGAAAAGTTGACTCTAGGTCATAAATGAGAAAAATGACCCTCGGTCATGAGCTCGGGGTTTTAAATGGAAAAGAAATTATTCTGGGTCATAGATGGGAAAAATGACTTTGGGTCGTGAGCTCAAGGCTCTAAATAGAAACGAAATGACTCAGGGCCATCAATGAGAAAAACAACTCTAGGTCATGAGCTAAGGGCTCTAAATGATAAAGAACTAACTCTAGGTAATGAATTAGAAAAATGACTCTGGGTCGTGAGCTTAGGGCTCTAAATGCAAAAGTAATGACTCTAGGTCATAAATGAGAAAAACGACTCTCGGTCATGAGCTCAAGGCTCTAAATGGAAAATATGACTCTGGGTCATAAATGAGAAAAACAACTCAGGGTTGTGAGCTGAGTGATCTAAATGGAAAAGAAATGACTATTGGTCATTAAATGAGAAAAATGACTCTCGGTCGTGATCTTAGTGCTCTAAATGGAAAAGAAATGACGTTGGGTAACAAATTAGAAAAATGATTCTAGGTCGTGAGCGCAGGACTCTAAATGGAAGATAAATGACTCTAGGTCATATATGAGAAAAACGACTCGAGGTCATGAGCTCAGGGCTTTAAATGGTAAAGATGACGCTAGGTTATAAATGAGAAAAACGACTCTTAGTCGTCAGCTAAGTACTCTAATTGGAAAAGAAATTACTGTGGGTCATCAATGAGAAAAAGCAAATCTGGGTCGTGAGATCAGGGATCTAAATGTAAAAGAAATGACTCTAGGTCAAAGATGAGAAAAACAATTCAGGGTCTTGAGCTCAGGGCTCTAAATAGTAAATAAATGACTTTCGGTTACGAATTAGAAAAACGACTCTAAGTCGTGAGCTTGGGGCTCTAAATGGAAAAGAAATGACTCTAGGTCATAAATGAGAAAAATGACTCTCGGTCATGAGCTCAGGGCTCTAAATGGAAAAGATAACTATGGGTCATAAATGAAAAAAACGACTCTAGGTCATTAGCTTAGGGCTCTAAATTGAAAATAAATGACTCTAGGTCGTAAATGAGAAAAAAAAACAACTATGGGTCATGAGCACAGGGCTCTAAATGCAAAAGAAATGGCCCTAGGTCATAAATGAGATAAACGAGACTCGGTCTTGGGCTTCAGGCTCTAAATGGAAAAGAAATGACTTTGGGTCATAAATTAGAAAAACGAGTATAAGTCGTGAGTTTAGGGCTCTAAATGGAAAAAAAATTACTCTCGGTCATAAGTGAAAAACAACTCTATGTCCTGAGTTTAGGGCTCTAGATGGAAAAGAAGTGACTCTGGGTCATAAATGAGAAAAACAACTCTAGGTCATGAGTTCAGGGCTCTAAATCGAAAAGGTGACTCTAGGTCATAAATGAGAAAAAACAACTATGGGTTGTGAGCTATGGGCTCAAAACAGAAAAGAAATGATTGTGGGTCATAAATGAGAAAAACTACTCTAGGTCGTGAGTTCCAGGCTTTAAAAGGAAAAGAAATAACTCTAGGTCATAAATGAGAAACAACGACATTGGGTCCTGAGCTCAAGGCTCTAAATGGAAAAGAAATGACTCTGGGTCATGGATCATAAAAACGACTTTGGGTCATGAGCTCAGGGTTTTGAATGGAAAAGAAATGACTCTCGGTTATAAATTAGATAAACGAGTCTAGGTCGTAAGCTTCGAGCCTTAAATGGAAATGAAATGACTCTAGGTCATAAATGAGAAAAACGACTTTGAGTCATGAGCTAAGCGCTCTAAATGGAAAACGAATTACTTTGGTTCATAAATGGGAAAAAATGACTTTGGATAGTGAGTCCTGCTCTAAATGGAAAAGAAATGAGTCTGGGTCATAAATGAGAAAAAACGACTATGGGTCATGAGCTTAGGGCTCTAAATGGAAAAGAAATGACTCCAGGTCATAAATGAGAAATACTACTCTAGGTCATGAGCTTTGGGTTCTAAATGGAAAATAAATGACTTTCGGTTATAAATGATAAAAAGAACTTTAGGTTGTGAGCTCAGGGCTCTAAATGGAAAAGAAATGACTCTGGGTCATAAATGAAAAACAACGACTTTAGGTCGTGACCTTAAGGCTCTAAGTGGAAAAGAAATGAATTTGGGTCATAGAAGAGAAAAACGACTTTGGGTCATGAGATCAGGGTTCTGATTGGAAAAAAATGACTCTAGGTTATAAATGAGATAAACGAATCTAGGTCATGAGCTCCAAGATCTAAATGGAAACGAAATGACTCTGGGTCATAAATGAGAAAAATGACTCTAAGTCGTGAGCTCAGGGCTTTAATTGGAAAAGAAATAACTCTAGGTCATAAATAAGAAAAACGACTTTGGGTCGTGAGCTCAGGGCTCTAAATGGAAAAGCAATGACTTTGGGTTAGAAATGAGAAAAAGCGACTCTAGGTCGTGAGCTTAAGGCTTTAAATGGAAAAGATTATAAGTCTGGGTCAAAGATGAGAAAAACGACTTTAGGTCGTGAGATTAGGGCTCTAAATGGAAAATAAATGACTTTGGGTCGTAAATGAGAAAAAACGACTCTAGGTCTTGAATTAAGGGCTCGAAATTGAAAAAAAATGACTTTTGGTCATAAATGAGAAACAACGACTTTGGGTCGTGAGCTCAAGGCTTGAAATGGAAAAGAAATGACTCTAGGTCATAGATAAGAAAAATGACTCTCGATCGTGAGCTCAAGGCTCTAAATAGAAAAGAAATGACTCAAGGTCATCAATAAGAAAAACGACTCTGGCTCATGAGCTTAGGCCTCTAAATGATAAAGAATTTACTCTAGGTAACGAATTAGAAAAATAACTTTGGGTCATGAGCTCAGGGCTCTAAATGCAAAAGAAATGACTCTAGGTCATAAATGAGAAAAACGACTCTAGGTTATGAGCTTAGTGCTCTAAATGGAAAATATGACTTTGGGTCATAAACGAGAAAAACGACTCTAGGTCGTGAGTTGAGTGATCTAAATGGAATAGAAATGACTCTTGGTCATCAATGAGAAAAATGAATCTGGGTCGTGATCTTAGTGCTCCAAATGGCAAAGAAATGACTCTAGGCAACAAATTAGAAAAATGACTCAAGGTTGTGAGCTCAGGGCTCTAAATTGAAAACATATGACTCTAGGTCATAAATGAGAAAAATGACTCTAGGTCATAAGCTCAGGGCTCTAAATGGAAAAGATCACTCTTGGTCATAAATGAGAAAAATGACTCTGGGTCATGAGCTGAGTGCTCTAAATGGAAAAGAAATAACTCTGGGTCATAAATGAAAAAAATGAGGTCTAGGTCTTGAGCTTAGGGCTCTAGATGGAAAAGAAATGACTTTGGGTCATAAATGAGAAAAACAACTCTAGATCATGAGCTCAGGGCAATAAATGGAAAAGGTAACTCTAAGTCATAAATGAGAAAAAACAACTATGGGTTGTGAGCTAAGGGCTCAAAATAGAAAAGAAATGATTGTGGGTCATAAATGAGAAACACTACTCTAGGTCGTGAGTTCTGGGCTCTAATAGGAAAAGAAATGACTATGGGTCATAATGAGAAACAACGACTTTGGATTGTGAGCTCAAGGCTCTAAATGGAAAATAAATGACTACGGGTCATAGATGATAAAAGCGACTTTGGGTTGTGAGCTCAGGGCTCTGAATGGAAAAGAAATGACTCTCAGTTATAATTTAGATAAACGAGTTTAGGTCATGAGCTTCGTGCCTTAAATGGAAACGAAATGACTCTAGGTCATAAATGAGAAAAACGACTCTGGGTCGTGAGCTAAGCGCTCTAAATGGAAAAAAAAATGACTCTAGGTCATGAGCTCAGGGCTCTAAATTGTAAACAAATGACTCTAGGTCATAAATGAGAAAAATGACTCTAGGTCATAAGCTCAGGGCTCTAAATGGAAAAGATCACTCTTGATCATAAATGAGAAAAATGACTCTTGGTCATGAGCTGAGTGCTCTAAATGTAAAAGAAATTACTCTGGGTCATCAATGAGACAAAATGACTCTAGGTTGTGAGCTTAGGGCTCTAAATTGAAAAGAAATGACTTTGGGTCATAGATGAGAAAAACAACTCAGGGTCTTGAGCTCAAGGATCTAAATGGCAAATAAATGACTCTCGGATACGAATTAGAAAAACAACTCTAGGTCATGACCTCAGGGCTTGAAATGGAAAAGAAATGACTCTAGGTCATAACTGAGAAAAACGACTCTGGGTCATGAGCTTAGGGCTCTAGATGGAAAAGATGACTCTAGGTCATAAATGAGAAAAACAACTTTGGGTCATGAGCTGAGGGCTTTAAATGGAAAGGCACTGACTTTGGGTTAGAAATGAGAAAAAAACGACTCTAGGTCATGAGCTCAAGGCTTTAAATGGAAAATATTATAACTCTGGGTCATAGATGAGAAAAACGACTTCGGGTTGTGAGCTTGGGGCTCTAAATGGAAACGAAATTACTTTGGGTTGTAGATGAGAAAAAATGACTCTAGGTTTTAAGATGAGGGCTCGAAATTGCAAAAAAAAATGACTCTAGGTCATAAATGAGAAACAATGACTTTGGGTTGTGAGCTCAGGGCTCGAAATGGAAAAGAAATGACTGTGGATCATGGATGATAAAAACGACTCTGGGTCGTGAGCTCAAGGCTCTAAATAGAAAAGAAATGACTCATGGCCATTAATGAGAAAAACGACTCTGGCTCACGAGCTTAAGCCTCTAAATGATAAAGAATTGACTCTAGGTAACGAATTAGAAAAACAACTTTGGGTCGTGAGCTTAGGGCTTTAAATGCAAAAGAAATGACTCTAGGTCATAAATAAGAAAAACGACTCTGGGTCGTGAGCTGAGTGATCTAAATGGAACATAAATGACTCTTGGTCATCAATGAGAAAAACGAATCTGGGTCGTGATCTTAGTGCTCTAAATGGCAAAGAAATGACTTTGGGCAACAAATTATAAAAATGACTTTTGGTCGTGAGCTCAGGGCTCTAAATTGAAAACAAATGACTCTATGTCATAAATGAGAAAAATGACTCTAAGTCATCAGCTCCGAGCTCTAAATGGAAATAATCACTCTTGGTCATAAATGAGAAAAATGACTCTTGGTCATGAGCTGACCGCTATAAATGTAAAAGAAATGACTCTAGGTCATCAATGAGAAAAAATGACTCTAGGTCGTGAGCTCAGGGCTCTAAATGGAAAAGAAATGACTCTGAGTCGTAGATAAGAAAAACAACTCAAGGTCTTGAGCTCAGGGCTCTAAATGGAAAATAAATGACTCTCTGTTACAAATTAGAAAAACGACTCTGGGTTGTGATCTCAGGGCTCTAAATGGAACAAAAATTACTCTAGGTCATAAATGAGAAAAACGACTATGGGTCATGAGCTTAGGGCTATAAATGGAAAAGATGACTCTGGGTCATAAATGAGAAAAGTGACTCTAGGTCGTGAGCTCAGGGCTCTGAATGGAAAAGAAATAGTTCTAGGTCATAAATGACAAAAAACGACTATGGGTTATCAGCCCAAGGCTCTAAATGGAAAAGAAATGATTCTAGGTCATAAATGAGAAAAATGACTCTCGGTCTTGAGCTTCGGGCTCTAAATGGAAAAGAAATGACTTTGGGTTATAAATTAGAAAAACAAGTATTGTTCATGAGTTCAGGGCTCTAACTGGAAAAGAAATGACTTTGGGTCATAAATGCAAAAAAACTACTCTAGGTCTTGAGCTTAAGGCTCTAGATGGAAAAGAAATGACTTTGGGTCATAAAAGAGAAACAACCTCTTTAGGTCGTGAACTCAAGGCCCTAAATGGAAAAGAAATGACTCTGGGTCATAGATGAGAAAAACGACTTTGGGTCGTTAGCTCAGGGCTCTAAATTGAAAACAAATGACTCTATGTCATAAATGAGAAAAATGACTCTAGGTCATCAGCTCCGAGCTCTAAATGGAAATGATCACTCTTGGTCATAAATGAGAAAAATGACTCTTGGTCATGGGCTGACTGCTATAAATGTAAAAGAAATGACTCTAGGTCATCAATGAGAAAAAATGACTCTAGATCGTGAGCTCAGGGCTCTAAATGGAAAAGAAATGACTCTGAGTTGTAGATAAGAAAACAACTCAAGGTCTTGAGCTCAGGGTTCTAAATGGAAAATAAATGACTCTCTGTTACAAATTAGAAAAACGACTCTGGGTTGTGATCTCAGGGCTCTAAATGAAACAAAAATTACTCTAGGTCATAAATGAGAAAAACGACTATGGGTCATGAGCTTAGGGCTATAAATGGAAAAGATGACTATGGGTCATAAATGAGAAATACGACTCTAGGTTGTGAGCTCAGGGCTCTGAATGGAAAAGAAATAGTTCTAGGTCATAAGTGACAAAAAATGACTATGGGTTATCAGCCCAAGGCTCTAAATGGAAAAGAAATGATTCTAGGTCATAAATGAGAAAAATGACTCTCGGTCTTGAGCTTTGGGCTCTAAATGGAAAAGAAATGACTTTGGGTTATAAATTAGAAAAACAAGTATTGTTCATGAGTTCAGGGCTCTAACTGGAAAAGAAATGACTTTGGGTCATAAATGAAAAAAAACTACTCTAGGTCTTGAGCTTAGGGCTCTAGATGGAAAAGAAATGACTTTGGGTCATAAATAAGGAAAACGACTCTAGGTCATGAGCTTAGGGCTCTAAATTGAAAAGGTGACTCTACGTCATAAATGAGAAAAAACAACTATGGGTTGTGAGTGAAGGGCTCTAAATAGAAAAGAAATGATTGTGGGTCATAAATGAGAAAAACTACTCTAGGTCATGAGTTTTGGGCTCTAATTGGAGAAGAAATCACTCTAGGTCATAAATGAGAAAAAACGACTTTGGTCTTGAGCTCAGGGCTCTAAATGGAAAAGAAATGACTTTGGGTCATAAAAGAGAAACAACCTCTTTAGGTCGTGAACTCAAGGCCCTAAATGGAAAAGAAATGACTCTGGGTCATAGATGAGAAAAACGACTTTGGGTCGGGAGCTCAGAGCTCTCAATGGAAAAGAAATCACTCTGGGTTATAAATGAGATACACGAGTGTAGGTCATAAGCACCAAACTCTAAATGGAAACAAAATGACTATGGGTCATAAATGAGAAAAACGACTCTCAATCATATGTTTTGGGCTCTAAATGGAAAAAAAAATGACTCTGGGTCATAAATGAGAAAAAGGGCTTTGGGTCATGAGCTCAGGGTTCTAAATGGAAAAGAGATTACTCTGGGTCTTCAATGAGAAAAATGACTCCGGGTCGTGAGCTCAAGGCTCTAAATGGCAAAGAAATGACTCTGGGTAACAAATTAGAAAAATGACTCTAGGTCGTGGTGTCAAGGCTCGAAATGGAAAAGAAATTACTCTAGGTAATAAATGAAAAAAACGACTCTAGGTCATGAGCTCAGGGCTCTAAATGGAAAAGATGACTCTGTGTCATAAATGAGAAAAATGACTCTGGGTCATAAAAGAGAAAAAATGACTATGGGTCATGACCTCAAGGCTCTAAATAGAAAAGAAATGACTCTAGGTCATAAATGAGAAGAACTACTTTAGGTCGTGAGTTCCGAGCTGTAAATGGAAAAGAAATGACTCTAGGTCACAATTGAGAAAAAATGACAATGGGTCGTGAGCTCAGGGCTCTAAAAGGAAAATAAATGACTCAAGGTCATAGATGAGAAAAACAACTTTGGGTCCTGAGCTCGGGGCTCTAAATGAAAAAAAAATGACTTTGGGTTATAAATTAGATAAACGAGTCTAGGTCGTCAGCTCCGAGCCCTAAATGAAATTGAAATGACTCTAGGTCATAAATGAGATAAATGACTCTAAGTCGTGAGCTAAGGGCTCTAAATGGAAAACAAATTACTCAATGTCATAAATGAGAAAAAAATGACTTTGGGTAATGAGTTCAAGGCTCTAAATAGAAAAGAAATGAGTTTGGGTCATAAATGAGAAAAAACGATAGTGGGTCGTGAGCTCAGAGCTCTAAATGGAAAAGAAATGACTTCAGGTCATAACTGAGAAAAACTACTCCAGGTCATGAGCTTCATGCTCTAAATGGAAAAGAAATTACTCTGGGTTATAAATGATAAAAAAGACTCTAGGTCGTGAGCTTAGGGCTCTAAATGGAAAAGAAATTACTTTAGGTCATAAATGAAAAACAACGACTTTGGGTCGTGAGCTCCAGGCTCTAAGTGGAAAATAAATGAATCTGGGCCATAGAAGAGAAAAACGACTTTGGGTCATGAGCTCAGGGTTTTAAACGAAAAAGAAATGACTCTCGGTTATAAATGAGAGAATCGAGTCTAGGTCGTGAGCTCCAAGATCTAAATGGAAATGAAATGACTTTGGGTCATAAAAGAGAAAAATGACTCTAGGTCATAAGCCTAGGGCTCTAAATGGAAAAGAAATGACTTTGGGTCATAAATGAGAAAAACGACTTTGGGTCGTGACCTCAGAGCTCTAAATGGAAATGCAAGGACCTTGGTTGAAAAATGAGAAAAAATCACTCTGGGTCGTAAGCTTAGGGCTTCAAATGGAAAAGATTATGACTCTAGGTCATAGATGAGAAAAACGACTTTAGGTCGTGAGTTCAGAGCTCTAAATGAAAAAAAAATGACTCTAGGACGTATTTGAGAAAAACGACTCTAGGTCATGAGCTCAGGGCTTTAGATGGAAAACAAATGAATCTGGGTCGTAGATGAGAAAAATGATTATAGGTTGTGAGCTCAGGGCTCTAAATGGAAAATATGACTCTGGGTTATAATTGGGAAAAACGACTTTGGGACGTGAGCTCGGGGCTCTAAATGGAAAATAAATGACTCTGGGTCATAAATGAGAAAAATGACTCTAGGTCATGAGCTCAGGGTTCTAAATTGAAAAGAATTGTCTTTGGGTCATCAATAAGAAAAAACATTCTCGGTCATGAGCTTAGAGCTCTAAATGGCAAAGAAATGACTCTAGGTAACAGATTAGATAAATGACTCTTGGTTGTGAGCTCAGGGCTCTGAATGGAAAAGAAATTACTCTAGGTCATACATGAAAAAAAATGACTCTGGGTCATGAGCTTAGGGCTTTAAATGGAAAAGATGACTCTAGGTCATAAATGAGAAAAACGACTCTGGGTTGTGAGCTCAGGGCTTTAAATGGAAAAGAAATGTCTTTGGGTCATAGATGAGAAAAATGACTCTCGGTCATGAGCTCAAGGCTCTAATTAGAAAAGAAATAACTTTAGGTCATAAATGAGAAAAACGATTGCAGGTCATGAGCTTAGAGCTCTAAATGAAAAAATATGACTCTAGGTCATAAAGGAGAAAAACCTCTTTGGGTCATGAGCTCAGGGTCCTAAATGGAAAAGAAATTACTTTGGGTCTCCAATGAGAAAAATGACTTCGGGTCGTGAGCTCGAGGCTCTAAATGGCAAAGAAATGACTCTGGGTAACAAATTAGAGAAAGGACTCTAGGTCATGATGTCAGGGCTCTAAATGGGAAAGAAATGACTCTGGGTGATAAATGAGTAGTACAACTCTAGGTCATGAGCTCAAGGATCTAAATGAAAAATATGACTCTAGGTCATAAATGAGAAAAATGACTCTAGGTCATGAGTGGAGCACTCTAAATGGAAAAGAAATAACATTGGGTCATAAAATAGAAAAAATGACTATGGGTCATAACCTCAGGGCTCTAAATAGAAAAGAAATGACTTTGATCATAAATGAGAAAAACTACTCTAGGTCGTAAGTTCTGAGCTCTAAATGGAAAAGAAATGACTCTGGGTCATAAATGAGAAAAAACGACTCTAGGTCATGAGCTCAGGGCTCTAAATGGAAACACAATGACCTTGGGTTAAAAATGAGAAAAAACGACTCTAGGTCATAACCTTAGGGCTTCAAATGGAAAAGATTATGACTCTAGGTCATAGATGAGAAAAACGACTTTGGGCCGTGAGTTAAGGGCTCTAAATGGAAAAGAAATGACTCTAGGACGTATATGTGAAAAATGACTCTAGGTCATGAGCTCAAGGCTTTAAATGGAAAACAAATGACTCTGGGTCATAGATGAGAAAAACGACTCTAGGTTGTGAGCTCAGGGCTCTAAATGGAAAATATGACTCTGGGTTATAATTGGAAAAAACGACTTTGAGACGTGAGCTCAAGGCTCTAAATGGAAAATAAATGACTCTGGGTCATAAATGAGAAAAATGACTCTGGGTCATTAGCTCAGGGTTCTAAAATGAAAAGAACTGTCTCTGGGTCATCAATAAGAAAAAACATTCTCGGTCATGAGCTTAGGGCTTTTAAATGGCAAAGAAATGACTCAGGTTGACAAATTAGATAAACGATTCTTGGTCGTGAGCTCAGAGCTCTGAATAGAAAAGAAATGACTCTAGGTCATACATGAAAAAAATGACTCTGGGTCATGAGCCTAAGGCTTTAAATGGAAAAGATGACTCTAGGTCATAAATGAGAAAAACGATTGTGGGTCGTGAGCTCAGGGCTTTAAATGGAAAAGAAATGATGCTAGGTCATAAATGAGAAAAATGACTCTAGGTAGAGAGTTTTGGGCTCTAAATGGAAAAGAAATGACTCTAAGTCATAGAAGAGAAAAATGACTTTGGGTCATGAGCTCAAGGCTCTGAATGGAAAAGAAATTACTCTAGGTTATAAATGATATAAAAGAGTCTAGGTTGGGAGCTCCGAGCCCTAAATGGAAACGAAATGACTCTGGGTCATAAATGAGAAAAAGACTCTAGGTTGTGAGCTCAGGGTTCTAAACGTAAAAGAAATGACTCTGAGTTATAAATGAAAACAATGAATTTAGGTCATGAGCTTAGGGCTCGAAACGAAAAATAAATGAATCTGGGTCATAAATGAGAAAAATGACTCTAGGTCATGACCTTTAGGCTCCAAATGGAAAAGAAATGACTCTAGATTATAAATAATAGAAACAACTCTAATTCGTGAGCTTAAGGTTCTAAATGGAAAAGAAATGACTCTACGTCTTGAGCTTAGGGCTCTAAATGGAAAAGAAATGACTCTACGTCTTAAATAAGAAAAACGAGTCTAGGTCGTGAGCTCAGGGCTCAAAATGGAAAAGAAATGACTCTGGGTCATAAATGAGAAAAATGAGTCTGGGTCGTGAGGAGAGGGCTCAAAATGGAAAAGATCACTTTGGGTCATAAATGAGAAAAACAACTTCGGGTCGTGAGCTCAGGGCTCTAAATGGAAAAGAAATGACTTTGGGTCATAAAGGAGGAAAACAAGTCAGGGTCGTGAGCTCCAGACTTAAAATGGAAATGATGATTCTGGGTCATAAATGAAAAAAACGACTTTGGGCCATAAGCTCAGGGCTCTAAATGGAAAGGAAATGACTTTGGGCCATCAATGAGAAAAACGACTTTGGGTCGTGAGCTCAAGGCTCTAAATGGAAAAGAAATGACTCTGGGTAAAAAATTAGAAAAATGACTCTGGATCGTGAGAGCAAGGCTCTAAATGGAAAAGAAATCACTCGAGGTCATAAATGAGAAAAACAACTCTGGGTCATGAGCTCATGACTCTAAATGGAAAAGTTGACTCTGGGTCATAAATGAGAACAACGACTCTAGGTCGTGAGCGAAGGGAAATGGAAAAGAAATGACTATGGGTCATGAGCTTAGGGCACTAAATGGAAAATAAATGACTCTCGGTCATAAATGAGAAAAAAATGACTATGGGTCGTGAACTCAGGGCTCTAAATGGAAAAGAAAAGACTCTAAGTCATAAATGAGAAAGACAACTTTAGGTCGTGAGCTTAGGGCTCTAATTGGAAAAGAAATGAATTTGTATCATAAATGAAAAAAAAAAAAAAAAACTCTAGGTCCTAAGCTTAGGGCTCTAAATGGAAAACAAATGACTTTGGGTCATCAATGAGAAAAACGAGTATGGGTCGTGAGCTCTGGGATGAAAATGGAAAAGATGATTCTAGGTTATAAATGAGAAAAACAACTCGGGTTCATGAGCTTAGGGCTCTAAATGGAAAAGAAATGATTTTGGGTCATAAATTAGAAAAACGACTCTAGGTCGTGAGCTTAGGGTTCTAAATGGAATAGAAATGACTTTGGGTCATGAATGAGAAAAACAACTCTGGATCATGAGCTCAAGGCTCTAAATGGAATAGAAATGACTCTGGGTCATGAATGAGAAAAATGACTCTGGATCGTGAGCGCAGGGCTCTAAATGGCAAAAAAATGACTCTGGGTCACAAATGAGAAAAACGACTATGGGTCATGAGCTTAAGGCTCTAAATGGAAAAGAAATGACTTTAGGTGATAAACGAGAAAAACGACTTTGGGCCATGGGCTAAGGGTTCTAAATGGAAAAGAAATGACTTTGGGTGCTGAATGAAAAAAACGACTTCAGGTCATGACCTCAGAATCTAAATGGCAAAGAAATGACGCTGGGTAACAAATAAGAAAAACGACTATAGGTCGTGATGTGAGGGCTCTAAATGGAAAAGAAATGACTCTAGGTGATAAATGAAAAAACGACTCTAGGTCATGAGCTCAGGGCTCTAAATGGAAATGAAATGGCTCTACGTCATAAATGACAAAACCGACTCTAGGTCATGAGCTCAAGGCTTTAAACGGAAAAGATGACTATGGGTCATAAATGAGAAAGACGACTTTGGGTCGTGAGCTCAGGGCTTTAAATGGAAAAGAAATGAATTTGGGTCATAGATAATAAAAACGACTCTGGGTCGTGAGCTCAGGGCTCTAAATAGAAAAGAAATGACTTTGGGTCATAAATGAGAAACAACAACTTTGTGTCGTGAGCTCAAGGCTTAAAGTGGAAAAGAAATGACTCTAGGTCATAGATGAAAAAAATGACTTTGGGTCGTGATCTCAAAGCTTTGAATGGAAAAGAAATGACTCTGGGTTATAAATGAGATAAACGACTCTAGGTTGTGAGCTCCGAGCCCTAAATGGAAAAGAAATGACTTTGGGTCATAAATGATAAAAATGACTCCAGGTCATGAGCTCATGGCTTTAAATGGAAAACAGATTACTAGGTCATAAATCAGAAACAACGACTTTAGGTCGTGAGCTCAAGGGTCTAAATGGAAAAGAAATGAATCTAGGTCATAGATGAGAAAAATGACTTTGGGTTATGAGATTAGGGCTCTAAATGGAAAGAAATGACACTGCGTTATAAATGAGATAAACGAGTCTAGGTCGTGAGCTCCGAGCCCTAAATGGGAACGAAATGACTCTAGGTCATAAATG
Organism: Vitis cinerea var. helleri x Vitis rupestris; assembly: GCA_945999865.1. NCBI lineage: Eukaryota > Viridiplantae > Streptophyta > Magnoliopsida > Vitales > Vitaceae > Vitis > Vitis cinerea var. helleri x Vitis rupestris. The sequence goes on from OX253915.1 coordinate 15,941,310, forward strand.
AGAAAAATGACTCTAGGTTGTGAGCTCAGGGCTCTAAATGGAAAAGAAATGATTCTGGGTCATAAATGAGAAAAACGAATTTGGGTCATGAGTAAGGCTCTAAAAGGAAAAGAAATGACTTTGGGTCATAAATGAGAAAAATGACTCTAGGTCATGACCTTCGGGCTCTAAATGGAAAAAAAAAATTACTCTAGATCATAAATGATAAAAACGACTCTAGTTCGTGATCTCAAGTCTTTAAATGGAAAAGAAATGACTCTAGGTCCTGAGCTTAGGGCTTTAAATGAAAAAAAAATTACTCTGGGTCTTAAATGAGAAAAACGAGTCTGGGTTGTGAGCTTAGGGCTCAAAATGGAAAAGAAATGACTCAGGGTCATACATGAGAAAAACAAAGTTGGGTCGTGAGCTTAGGGCTCTAAATGGAAAAGAAATGACTCTAGGTCATAAATGAGAAAAATGACTCTAGGTCATCACGTTCAGGCTCTAAATGGAAAAAAAACGACTCTAGTTCGTGAGCTCAAGGCTCTAAATGGAAAAAGAAATGACTCTGGGTCCTAAACTTAGGGCTCTAAATGGAAAAGAAATGACTTTGGGTCTTAAATGAGAAAAACGAGTCTGGGTCGTGAGCTCAGGGCTCAAAATGGAAAAGAAATGACTCTAGGTCATAAATGAGAAAAACGAGTTTGGGTCGTGAGCTGAGGGCTTAAAATGGAAAAGATGAGTTTGGGTCATAAATAAGAAAAAGAAATTTGGGTCATAAGCTAAGGGCTCTAAATGGAAAATAAATGACTCTGGGTCATAAATGAGAAAAAACGACTCTGGGTCGTGAGTTGAGGGCTTTAAATGGCAAAGAAATGAGTCTGGGTCATAGATGAGATAAACGACCCTGGTTCGTGAGCTCAAGGCTCTAAATGGAAAAGAAATGACTATGGGTCATTGATGAGAAAAACGAATATGGCTCGTGAACTCAGGGCTCTACATGGTAAAGAAATGACTCTAGGTAACAAATTAGAAAAATGACTCTGGTTCGTGAGAGCAGGGCTCTAAATGGAAAAGAAATCACACTAGGTCATAAAGGAGAAAAACAACTCTGGGTCATGAGCTTAGGACTCTAAATGGAAAAGATGATTCTAGGTCATAAATGAGAACAATGACCCTAGGTCTTGAGCGAAGGGATCCAAATGGAAAAGAAAAGACTATGGGTCATAAATGAGAAAAAACGACTATGGGTCATGAGCTTAGGGCTCTAAATGGAAAAGAAATGACTCTTGGTCATAAATGAGAAAAAAACGACTATGGGTTGTGAGCTTAAGGCTCTAAATGGAAAAGAAATGACTCTAGGTCATAAATGAGAAAAATGACTCTAGATCATGAGCTCAAGGCTCTAATTGGAAAATAAATGAATTTGTGTCATAAATGAAAAAAAAAAAACTTTAGGTCCTGAGCTTAGGGCTCTAAATTGAAAAGAAATGACTTTGGGTCATCAATGAGAAAAACAAGTATGGGTCGTGAACTTCAGACTGAAAACAGAAAAGATGATTCTTGGTCATAAATGAGAAAAACAACTCTGGTTCTTAAGCTCAGGGCTCTAAATGGAAAAGAAATGACTTTGGGTCATAAATGAGAAAAACGACTCTAGGTCGTGAGTTCAAGATTCTAAATGGAATAGAAATGAATTTGGGTCATGAATGAGAAAAACAACTCTGGATCGTGAGCTCAGGGCTCTAAATGGAATAGAAATGACTTTAGGTGATGAATGAGAAAAACGACTCTGGATCGTGAGCTTAGGGCTCCAAATGGAAAAGAAATGACTATGGGTCACAAATGAGAAAACAACTATGGGTCGTGAGCTTAGCGCTCTAAATGGAAAATAAATGACTCTTGGTCATAAATGAGTAAAACGACTCTGTGTCATTAGCCTTAGGCTCTAAATTGAAAAGAAATGACTCTGGGTTATAAATGAGAAAAACGACTCTAGGTCGTGAGCTTAGAGCTCAAAATGGAAAAGAAATGACTTTGGGTCAGAAATAAGAAAAACAACTCTAGGTCCTAAACTCAGGGTGCTGAATGGAAAAGAAATGACTTTAGGTCATAAATGAGAAAAACGAGTCTGGTTCGTGAGCTCAGGGCTGAAAATGGAAAAGATGATTACGGATCATATATGAGAAAAAATGACTCTGGGTCGTGAACTCAGGGCTCTGAATGGCACAGAAATGACTATGGGAAACAAATTAGAAAAATGACTCTAGGTCATGAGCTTAGGACTCTTAATGGAAAAGAAATGACACTAGGTCACAAATGAGAAAAACGATTATGGGTCTTGAGCTTAGAGCACTAAATTGAAAAGAAATGACTCTGGGTCATAAATGAGAAAAACGACTTTGGGTCATGAGCTTTGGGCTTTAAATAAAAAAGAAATTGCTTTGGGTCATAAATGAGAAAAACGCCTCTAGGTCATGAGCTTCGGGCTCTAAATTGAAAAGAAATGACTGTCAGTCATAAATGAGAAAAACAACTCTAGCTCGTGAGCTCTAGGCTTGAAATGGAAAAGAAATCACTCTAGATCATAATTGAGAAAAAAACCTTTACGTCCTGAGCTCAGGGCTCTAAATAGAAAACATTATTCTAGGTTATAAATGTGAAAAACGACTCTAGTCGTGAGCTTAAGGCTTTAAATGGAAAAGAATTGACTTTGAGTCATAAATGATAACAAACGACTCTGGGTCATGAACTTAAGGTTTTAAATGGAAAAGAAATGACTCTGGGTAATAGATGAGAAAAACGACTCTAGGTTGTGAGCTCAGGGCTCCAAATGGAGAATATGACTCAGGGTTATAATTGGGAAAAATGACTCTAGGTCGTGAGCTTTAGGCTCTAAATGGAAAAAAAAATGACTTTAAGTCATAAATGTTAAAAACGAGTCCGGGTCATGAGCTCAAGGCTCTAAATGGAAAATATGACCTTGGGTAATAAATAATAAAAACGACTATGGGTCTTGAGCTCAGGGATCTAAATGGAAAAGAAATTACTCTAGATCATAAATGAGAAAAACGACTTTAGGCCATGGGCTCAGGGTTTTAAAAGGAAAAGAAATGACTCTGGGTGTTTAATGAGAAAAACGACCCTAGGTCGTGACCTCAGAATCTAAAAGGCAAAGAAATGACTTTGGGTAACAAATTAGAAAAACGATTGTAGGTCATCGTGTGAGGGCAGGACTCTAAATTGAAAAGAAATGACTCTAAGTGATAAATGAGAACACTGACTCTAAGTCATGAGCTCAAGGCTCTAAATGGAAATGAAATGACTCTAGATCGTAGATGAAAAAAACGACTCTAGGTCATGAGCTCAGGGCTTTAAATGGAAAAGATGACTCTGGGTCATAAATGAGAAAAACAACTTTGGGTCATGAGCTCAGGGTTTTAAATGGAAAAGAAATGACTTTGGGTCATAGAAAAGAAAAATGACTCTGGGTCATGGGCTTAGGGCTCTAAATAGAAAATAAATGACTCTCAGTCATAAATGAGAAAAACGAATCTAGCTCGTGAGCTCAAGGCTTGAAATGGAAAAGAAATCAGTCTAGATCATAAATGAGAAAAAGACCTCTACGTCCTGAGCTAAGGCCTCTAAATGGAAAACATTATTCTGGGTCATAAATGTGAAAAAACGACTCTGGTCGTGAGCTTAAGGGTCTAAATGGAAAAGAATTGACTTTGAGTCATAAACGATAACAAACGACTCTGGGTCATGAACTTAAGGTTTTAAATGGAAAAGAAATGACTCTGGGTAATAGATGAGAAAAACGACTCTAGGTTGTGAGCTCAGGGCTCCAAATGGAAAATATGACTCAGGGTTATAATTGCGAAAAATGACTCTGGGTCGTGAGCTTAGGGCTCTAAATGGAAAAGAAATGACTCTACGTCATAAATGTTAAAAACGAGTCCGGATCATGAGCTCAAGGCTCTAAATGGAAAATATGGCCTTGGGTAATAAATAATAAAAACGACTATAGGTCTTGAGCTTAGGGATCTAAATGGAAAAGAAATGACTCTAGGTCATAAATGAGAAAAACGAATTTGGGCCACGGGCTCAGGGTTCTAAAAGGAAAAGAAATGACTCTGGGTGTTTAATGAGAAAAACGACCCCAAGTCGTAACCTCAGAATCTAAAAGGCAAAGAAATGACTTTGGATAACAAATTAGAAAAACGACTATAGGTCGTGGTGTGAGGGTAAGGCTCTAAATTGAAAAGAAATGACTCTAAGTGACAAATGAGAAAAATGACTTTAGGTCATGAGCTCAAGGCTCTAAATGGAAAACATTATTCTGGGTCATAAATGTGAAAAAACGACTCTAGTCGTGAGCTTAAGGCTCTGAATGGAAAATAATTGACTTTGAGTCATAAATTATAACAAATGACTCTGGGTCATGAACTTAAGGTTTTAAATGGAAAAGAAATGACTTTGAGTAATAAATTAGAAAAACGACTCTAGGCTATGAGCTCAGGGCTCCAAATGGAAAATATGACTCAGGGTTATAATTGGGAAAAAAGACTCTGGGTCATGAGCATAGGGCTCTAAATGGAAAAGAAATGACTCTAGGTCATAAATGCTAAAAACGAGTCCGGGTCATAAGCTCAAGGCTCTAAATGGAAAATATGACTTTGGGTCATAAATAATTAAAACGACTATGGGTGTTGAGCTCAGGGATCTAAATGGAAAAGAAATGGCTCTAGGTCATAAATAAGAAAAACGACTTTGGGCTATGGGCTCAGGGTTCTAAAAGGAAAAGAAATGACTTTGGGTGTTTAATGAGAAAACCGACCCTAGGTCGTGACCTTAGAATCTAAAAGGCAAAGAAATGACTCTGGGTAACAAACTAGAAAAACATTTGTAGGTCGTGGTGTGAGGGCAGGGCTCTAAATTGAAAATAAATGACTCTAGCACCATAAATGACAAAAATGACTCAAGGTTTTGAGCTCAAGGCTATAAAGGGAAATGAAATGACTCTAGATCATAGATGAAAAAAATGACTCTAGGTCATGAGCTCAGGGTTTTAAATGGAAAAGAAATGACTCTAGGTCATAAATGTTAAAAACGAGTCCGAGTCATGAGCTCAAGGCTCTAAATGGAAAATATGACTTTGGGTCATAAATAATTAAAACGACTATGGGTCTTGAGCTCAGGGATCTAAATGGAAAAGAAATGGCTCTAGGTCATAAATAAGAAAAACGACTTTGGGTCATGGGCTCAGGGTTCTAAAAGGAAAAGAAATGACTTTGGGTGTTTAATGAGAAAACCGACCCTAGGTCGTGACCTTAGAATCTAAAAGGCAAAGAAATGACTCTGGGTAACAAACTAGAAAAACAACTGTAGGTCGTGGTGTGAGGGCAGGGCTCTAAATTGAAAATAAATTACTCTAGCACCATAAATGACAAAAATGACTCAAGGTTTTGAGCTCAAGGCTATAAATGGAAATGAAATGACTCTAGATCATAAATGAAAAAAACGACTCTAGGTCATAAGCTCAGGGTTTTAAATGGAAAAGAAATGACTCTAGGTCATAAATGTTAAAAACGAGTCTGAGTCATGAGCTCCAGGCTCTAAATGGAAAATATGACTTTGGGTCATAAATAATTAAAACGACTATGGGTCTTAAGCTCAGGGATCTAAATGGAAAAGAAATGGCTCTAGGACATAAATAAGAAAAACGACTTTGGGCCATGGGCTCAAGGTTCTAAAAGGAAAAGAAATGACTTCGGCTGTTTAATGAGAAAACCGACCCCAGGTCGTGACCTCAGAATCTAAAAACTAAAGAAATAACTCTGGGTAACAAATTAGAAAAACGACTGTAGGTCGTGGTGCGAGGACAGGGCTCTAAATTGAAAAGAAATGACTATAGGTGATAAATGAGAAAAATGACTTTAGGTCATGAGCTCAAGGCTCATAAATGTGAAAAAACGACTCTGGTCGTGAGCTTAAGGCTCTGAATGGAAAAGAATTGACTTTAAGTCATAAATGATAATAAAACAACTCTGGGTCATGAACTTAAGGTTTTAAATGGAAAAGAAATCTCTGGGTAATAAATTAGAAAAACGACTCTAGGCTTTGAGCTCAAGGCTCCAAATGGAGAATATGACTCAGGGTTAGAATTGGGAAAAATGTCTCTGGGTCATGAGCTTAGGGCTCTAAATGGAAAAGAAATGACTCTAGGTCATAAATGAGAAAAACAACTTTGGGCCATGGGCTGAGGGTTCTAAAAGGAAAAGAAATGACTCTGGGTGTTTAATGAGAAAAATGACCCCGGGTCGTGACCTTAGAATCTAAAAGGCAAAGAAATGACTTTGGGTAACAAATTAGAAAAACGACTGTAGGTCGTGGTGTGAGGGCAGGACTCTAAATTGAAAAGAAATGACTCTAAGTGACAAATGAGAAAAATGACTTTAGGTCATGAGCTCAAGGCTCTAAATGGAAAACATTATTCTGGGTCATAAATGTGAAAAAATGACTCTTGTCGTGAGCTTAACACTCTAAATGGAAAAGAATTGACTTTGAGTCATAAACAATAACAAATGACTCTGGGTCATGAACTTAAGGTTTTAAATGGAAAAGAAATGACTCTAGGTAATAGATGAGAAAAACGACTCTAGGTTGTGAGCTAAGGGCTCCAAATGGAAAATATGACTCAGGGTTATAATTGGGAAAAATGACTCTGGGTCCTGAGCTTAAGGCTCTAAATGGAAAAGAAATGACTCTAGGTCATAAATGTTAAAAACGAGTCCGGGTCATAAGCTCAAGGCTCGAAATGGAAAATATGACTTTGGGTCATAAATAATTAAAACGACTATGGGTCTTGAGCTTAGGGATCTAAATGGAAAAGAAATGGCTCTAGGTCATAAATAAGAAAAACGACTTTGGGCCATGGGCTCAGGGTTTTAAAAGGAAAAGAAATGACTTCGGCTGTTTAATGAGAAAACCGACCCCAAGTCGTGACCTCAGAATCTAAAAACCAAAGAAATAACTCTGGGTAACAAATTAGAAAAACGACTGTAGGTCGTGGTGCGAGGGCAGGGCTCTAAATTGAAAAGAAATGACTATAGGCGATAAATGAGAAAAATGACTTTAGGTCATGAGCTCAAAGGCTCATAAATGTGAAAAAACGACTCTGGTCGTGAACTTAAGGCTCTGAATAGAAAAGAATTGACTTTAAGTCATAAATGATAATAAAACGACTCTAGGTCATGAACTTAAGGTTTTAAATGGAAAAGAAATGATGGTGGGTAATAAATTAGAAAAACGACTCTAGGCTGTGAGCTCAAGGCTCCAAATGGAGAATATGACTCAGGGTTAGAATTGGGAAAAATGTCTCTGGGTCATGAGCTTAGGGCTCTAAATGGAAAAGAAATGACTCTAGGTCATAAATGAGAAAAACGACTTTGGGCCATGGGCTAAGGGTTCTAAAAGGAAAAGAAATGACTCTGGGTGTTTAATGAGAAAAATGACCCCGGGTCGTGACCTCAGAATCTAAAAGGCAAAGAAATGACTTTGGGTAACAAATTAGAAAAACGACTGTAGGTCGTGGTGTGAGGGTAGGGCTCTAAATTGAAAAGAAATGACTCTAAGTGACAAATGAGAAAAATGACTTTAGGTCATGAGCTCAAGGCTCTAAATGGAAAACATTATTCTGGGTCATAAATGTGAAAAAATGACTCTTGTCGTGAGCTTAACGCTCTAAATGGAAAAGAATTGACTTTGAGTCATAAATTATAACAAATGACTCTGGGTCATTAACTTAAGGTTTTAAATGGAAAAGAAATGACTTTGGGTAATAAATTAGAAAAACGAATCTAGGCTATGAGCTCAGGGCTCCAAAATGGAAAATATGACTCAGGGTTATAATTGGGAAAAATGACTCTGGGTCATGAGCTTAGGGCTCTAAATTGTAAAGAAATGACTCTAGGTCATAAATGTTAAAAACGAGTCTGAGTCATGAGCTCAAGGCTCTAAATGGAAAATATGACTTTGGGTCATAAATAATTAAAACGACTATGGGTCTTGAGGTTAGGGATCTAAATGGAAAAGAAATGGCTCTAGGTCATAAATAAGAAAAACGACTTTGGGCCATGGGCTTAGGGTTCTAAAAGGAAAAGAAATGACTTTGGGTGTTTAATGAGAAAACCGACCCCAGGTCGTGACCTCAGAATCTAAAAAGCAAAGAAATGACTCTAGGTAACAAAATAGAAAAACGACTGTAGGTCGTGGTGTGAGGGCAGGGCTCTAAATTGAAACGAAATGACTATAGGTGATAAATGAGAAAAATGACTTTAGGTCATGAGCTTAAGGCTCTAAATGGAAAACATTATTCTGGGTCATAAATGTGAAAAAACGACTCTGGTCATGAGCTTAAGGCTCTGAATGGAAATGAATTGACTTTGAGTCATACATGATAACAAACGACTCTGGGTCATGAACTTAAGGTTTTAAATGGAAAAGAAATCACTCTGGGTAATAAATTAGAAAAACGACTCTAGGCTATGAGCTCAGGGCTCCAAATGGAGAATATGACTCAGGGTTATAATAGGAAAAAATGACTCTGGGTCATGAGCTTAGGGCTCTAAATGGAAAAGAAATGACTCTAGGTCATAAATGTTAAAAACGAGTCCGAGTCATGAGCTCAATGCTCTAAATGGAAAATATGACTTTGGGTCATAAATAATTAAAACGACTATGGGTGTTGAGCTCAGGGATCTAAATGGAAAAGAAATGGCTCTAGGTTATAAATAAGAAAAACGACTTTGGGCCATGGGCTCAGGGTTCTAAAAGGAAAAGAAATGACTTTGGGTGTTTAATGAGAAAACCGACCCCAGGTCGTGACCTTAGAATCTAAAAGGTAAAGAAATCACTCTGCGTAACAAACTAGAAAAACGATTGTAGGTCGTGGTGTGAGGGCAGGGCTCTAAATTGAAAATAAATGACTCTAGGTGATAAATGAGAAAAATGACTCAAGGTTTTGAGCTCAAGGTTATAAATGGAAATGAAATGACTCTAGATCATAGATGAAAAAAACGACTCTAGGTCATGAGCTCAGGGCTTTAAATGGAAAAAATGACTCTGGGTCATAAATGAGAAAAACAACTTTGGGTTATGAGGTCAGGGTTTTAAATGGAAAAGAAATGACTTTGGGTCATAGAAAAGAAAAATGACTCTGGGTCGTGGGCTTAGGGCTCGAAATAGAAAAGAAATGACTCTCAGTCATAAATGAGGAAAACGACTCTAGCTCGTGAGCTCAAGGCTTGAAATGGAAAAGAAATCAGTCTAGATCATAAATAAGAAAAAGACCTCTACGTCCTGAGCTAAGGGCTCTAAATGGAAAACATTATTCTGGGTCATAAATGTGAAAAAATGACTCTGGTCGTGAGCTTAAGGCTCTAAATGAAAAAAAATTGACTTTGAGTCATAAACGATAACAAACGACTCTGGGTCATGAACTTAAGGTTTTAAATGGAAAAGAAATTACTCTGGGTAATAGATGAGAAAAATGACTCAAGGTTGTAGGCTCAGGGCTCCAAATGGAAAATATGACTCAGGGTTATAATTGGGAAAAATGACTCTGGGTCGTGAGCTTAGGGCTCTAAATGGAAAAGAAATGACTCTACGTCATAAATGTTAAAACGAGTCCGCGTCATGAGCTCAAGACTCTAAATGGAAAATATGGCCTTGGGTAATAAATAATAAAAACGACTATGGGTCTTGAGCTTAGGGATCTAAATGGAAAAGAAATGACTCTAGGTCATAAATGAGAAAAATGACTTTGGGCCATGGGCTGAGGGTTCTAAAAGGAAAAGAAATGACTCTGGGTGTTTAATGAGAAAAACGACCCCGGGTCGTGACCTCAGAATCTAAAAGGCAAAGAAATGACTTTGGGTAACAAATTAGAAAAACAACTGTAGGTCGTGGTGTGAGGGCAGGGCTCTAAATTGAAAAGAAATGACTCTAAGTGATAAATGAGAAAAATGACTTTAGGTCATGAGCTCAAGGCTCTAAATGGAAAACATTATTCTGGGTCATAAATGTGAAAAAATGACTCTAGTCGTGAGCTTAAGGCTTTGAATGGAAAATAATTGACTTTGAGTCATAAATTATAACAAATGACTCTGGGTCATGAACTTAAGGTTTTAAATGGAAAAGAAATGACTTTGAGTAATAAATTAGAAAAACGACTCTAGGCTATGAGCTCAGGGCTCCAAATGGAAAATATGACTCAGGGTTATAATTGGGAAAAATGACTCTGGGTCATGAGCTTAGGGCTCTAAATGGAAAAGAAATGACTCTAGGTCATAAATGCTAAAAACGAGTCCGGGTCATAAGCTCAAGGCTCTAAATGGAAAATATGACTTTGGGTCATAAATAATTAAAACGACTATGGGTGTTGAACTTAGGGATCTAAATGGAAAAGAAATGGCTCTAGGTCATAAATAAGAAAAACGACTTTGGGCTATGGGCTTAGGGTTTTAAAAGGAAAAGAAATGACTTTGGGTGTTTAATGAGAAAACCGACCCCAGGTCGTGACCTCAGAATCTAAAAAGCAAAGAAATGACTCTGGGTAACAAATTAGAAAAACGACTGTAGGTCGTGGTGTGAGGGCAGGGCTCTAAATTGAAAAGAAATGACTATAAGTGATAAATGAGAAAAATGACTTTAGGTCATGAGCTTAAGGCTCTAAATGGAAAACATTATTCAGGGTCATAAATGTGAAAAAACGACTCTGGTCGTGAGCTTAAGGCTCTGAATGGAAAAAAATTAACTTTGAGTCATAAATGATAACAAACAACTCTGGGTCATGAACTTAAGGTTTTAAATGGAAAAGAAATCACTCTGGGTAATAAATTAGAAAAACGACTCTAGGCTGTGAGCTCAGGGCTCCAAATGGAGAATATGACTCAGGGTTATAATTAGGAAAAATGACTCTAAGTCATGAGCTTAGGGCTCTAAATGGAAAAGAAATGACTCTAGGTCATAAATATTAAAAATGAGTCCGGGTCATGAGCTCAAGGCTCTAAATGGAAAATATGACTTTGGGTCATAAATAATTAAAAGGACTATGGGTCTTGAGCTTAGGGATCTAAATGGAAAAGAAATGGCTCTAGGTCATAAATAAGAAAAACGACTTTGGGCCATGGGCTCAGGGTTCTAAAAGGAAAAGAAATGACTTTGGGTGTTTAATGAGAAAACCGACCCCACGTCGTGACCTTAGAATCTAAAAGGCAAAGAAATGACTTTGGGTAACAAACTAGAATAATGACTGTAGGTCGTGGTGTGAGGGCAGGGCTCTAAATTGAAAATAAATGACTCTAGGTGATAAATGAGAAAAATGACTCAAGGTTTTGAGCTTAAGGCTATAAATGGAAATGAAATGACTCTAGATCATAGATGAAAAAAACGACTCTAGGTCATGAGCTCAGGGCTTTAAATGGAAAAAATGACTCTAGGTCATAAATGAGAAAAACAACTTTGGGTCATGAGCTCAGGGTTTTAAATGGAAAAGAAATGACTTTGGGTCATAGAAAAGAAAAATGACTCTGGGTTATGGGCTTAGGGCTCTAAATAGAAAAGAAATGACTCTCAGTCATAAATGAAAAACAATGGCTTTGTGTCGTGAGCTCAAGGCTCGAAGTGGAAAAGAAATGACTCTAGGTCATGGATGAAAAAAATGACTTTGGGTCATGATCTCAAGGCTCTAAATGGAAAAGAAATGACTATGGTTTATAAATGAGATAAATGAGTCTGGGTCGGGAGCTCCGAGCCCTAAATACAAACGAAATGACTCTGGGTCAGAAATGAGAAAAACGACTCTAAGTTGTGAGCTCGAGGCTCTAAATGGAAAACAAATGACCTTGGGTCATAAATAAGAAAAACGACTTTGGGTCATGAGCTCAGGGCTCTAAATGCGAAAGAAATGACTCCAGATCATAAATGAGAAAAAATGACTATGGGTTGTGAGCTCAGGGCTCTAAATGGAAAAGAAATGACTCTAGGTCATAAATGATAAAAATGACTCTAGGTCATGAGCTTCGGGCTCTAAATGGAAAAGAAATGACTCTGGGTCATAAATGAGAAACAACAACTTTGGGTTGTGACCTCAAGGCTCTAAATGGAAAAGAAATGAATCTGGTTCATAGATGATAAAAACGACTTTGGGTCGTGATCTCAAGGCTCTGAATGGAAAAGAAATGACTCTAGGTTATAAATTAGATAAACGAGTCTAGGTCATTAGCTCCGAGCTCTAAATGGAAACGAAATGACTTTGGGTCATAAATCAAAAAACTGCTCTAAGTCGTGAGCTTATGGCTCTAAATGGAAAAGAAATGACTACGGGTAAAAAATGAGAAAAAAACGACTATGGGTCATGAGCTCAGGCCTCTAAATGGAAGAAAAATGACTCTGGGTCATAACTGTGAAAAAGGACTCTAGGTCATGAGCTTCGGGCTCTAAATGGAAAAGAAATGCCTCTGGGTCATAAATAATAAAAACGACTCTAGCTCGTGAGCTAAGGACTCAAAATGGAAAAGAAATGACTTTGGGTCATAAATGAGAAAAACGAGTTTGGGTCGTGAGCTCAGGGCTCAAAATTAAAAAGATGATTCTGGGTCATAATGAGAAAAACGACTTCTGGTCATGAGCTCATTGCTCTAAATGGAAAAGAAATGACTCTAGGTCAAAAATGAGAAAAAACGACTTTGGGTCGTGAGCTCAGGGCTTTAAATGGAAAAGAAATGACTTTGGGTCATAGATGAGGAAAACGACTCTAGGTTGTGAGCTCAAGGCTCTAAATGGAAAACAAATGACTCTGGGTCATCAATGAGGAAAATGACTCCATGTCGTGAGCTCAGAGCTCTAAATGGCAAAGAAATGACTATGGGTAACAAATTAGAAAAATGACCCTTGGTCGTGATCACAGGGCTATAAATGAAAAAGAAATGACTCTAGGTCATAAATGACAAAAACAACTTTAAGTCATGAGCTCAGGCCTCTAAATGGAAAATATGACTCAGTCATAAATGAGAAAAATGACACATGGTCATGAGGTTAGGGCTCAAAATGGAAAAGAAATGACTGTGGGTCATAATTGAGAAAAAATGACTATAGGTCGTGAGCTCAGGGCTCTTAATGGAAAAGAAATGACTCTGGTTTACTTTAGGTCATGAGCTCCGAGCCCTAAATACAAACGAAATGACTCTGGGTTAGAAACGAGAAAAACGACTCTAAGTCATGAGCTCAGGGCTTTAAATGGAAAACAAATGACCTTGGGTCATAAATGAGAAAAATGACATTGCGTAATGATCTCAGGGTTCTAAATGCAAAAGAAATGACTCCAGATCATAAATGAGAAAAAACGACTATGGGTCGTGAGCTCAGGGTCTAAATGGAAAAGAAATGACTCCAGGTCATAAATGATAAAAATGACTCTAGGTCATGAGCTTCAGGGTCTAAATGGAAAAGAAATGACTTTGGGTTATAAATGAGAAACAACGACTTTGGGTTGTGACCTCAAGGCTTTAAATGAAAAAGAAATGAATCTAGGTCATACATCATAAAAACGACTTTAGGTCGTGAGCTCAAGGCTCTGAATGGAAAAGAAATGACTCTAGGTTATAAATGAGATAAACGAGTCTAGGTCGTTAGCTCCGAGCTTTAAATGGAAATGAAATGACTCTGGGTCATAAATCAGAAAAACTACTCTGGGTCGTGAGCTTAAGGCTCTAAATGGAAAAGAAATGACTGTGGGTAAAAAATGAGAAAAAAACGACTATGGGTTATGAGCTCAAGCCTCTAAATGGAAAAAAAATGACTCTGGGTCATAAGTGTGAAAAAACGACTCTAGGTCATGAGCTTTGGGCTCTAAATGGAAAAGGAATGCCTCTGGGTAATAAATGATAAAAACGACTCTAGCTCATGAGCTAAGGGCTCAAAATGGAAAAGAAATGACTTTGGGTCATGATTACTACTCAAAAAGTGTTATTTTGTAGCTTGTAATTAACTCTTTTAAACACTTTTGAGTAGTAGTTATTACCTTTTAACTCAATTAGCATATTAAGGACCTTTGTAATCGTTTCTAATCAAATTGTGTTAAGTTTTGGTGGTTTTGATAGTATTTTGATCACCAAAGCAATCCAAGATTGAGGAGAGTTCCATAGAATCCTTAGCAAAGAAATTGGAAGCTCATTTACATGAAGAACCTAAGCTTTGAAGCTTTATAGTCCTTTGCCAAAAGCAAATCATGAATGCAAGGAGGGAAAGCAAAGAGAGAAATCTAACATGAAGAATTCAAGAGGATAGAAACTGTTGGCCACTTTTGGAGCACTTTCTAGAGTCCATTTCATGCATACTATATGTCGTTTCAAAGCTCAGGAAGTTAGGAATCCAACGCTTTAAACGGTGCATGAATCAGAATTGAAATGAAGAAGTTATAACCATTGGAAGCCAATCAGACCAAGCTGAAGGCCAATTTCGCAGCTGCGAAATTAGCCTTCGGCTGCGAAATCACAAGGTGATTGCTGCGAAATGGAGACCTTCAGCTTGCGAAATTTTGCAGCCCATCTTGCATGCCTATGAAATCCTCCTGAGTGCTTCTAGATATTTGCGACCGACCCTTTTAGATTTTTTTCTTCAGATATTTGTTGTTTAAATCCCCATTTTCTCCTTGTAATCCACCAATCATAGGATTCCTTAGTTAATAAGTAAGAACAAAGGCTGAATAACCTCATATATATAGTTTGTAATTTTCTTTACACAAGGATATCTTGGGAGCTTGTTCTCATAGACAACTTTTTGTATAGTTTTGAAGGAAGTAATATACAGAGCTTTGCTCTGCCTTACCTACTCATTTTGATTGTATTTTTCTTACTAGCCAAACAAGCTTTGAGGATGTTTCCTCAGAGAATGAGTCGCTAGACATTTTGTCTCTTGGAGCTAAGGTAGCTGGGTAAGGTGCCGAGTGCAAGAATTGGTAGTTTTGTTGTTTCAGCTATTAATGAAGAGAAAGTGTGACCCGTCATTGGTTTCTATGTTTTTAGTTAACTTAAAACGCCTTTAAATCACCTGGGCCAACACTTGATAAGGCAGTGATCTCCATCCATCGAGATGCACTAGTTTATCTCTTGCGAGCCTTTGGGAGGTGACTTGAAGGTAGGATTTTCTAGAATTGCCAACACTTGGTAAACTTTTGGACTCTAAGGAGACATCCATTAGTTATCTTTTGCGAGCTTGAGAAGGGAAATCCAAGGTTAAGAATCACCTTGAATGGCAAATGCTAGGTGAGAGGCACTAGCCATTGCAAGATGAATCAGTGAGAGGGATTTAGTGTTTGAATCCATAAAAGGGAAGCATCTGTACCACACCGGTTCGGGAAATAACTATATGTTAAATCCCCAATGCGAGGAAAAGATTCAAGTGACCGAAACTCTATTTTTGTATAAGGAGCCTGACCCTTGTGATCCTAAAACTCCAAGAAACGCTTTTCTTTATTAGGAATTTCCATTACTTTATTTTTAGTTAGCTTAAAACCAATCCTTTTTAAAACCAAAGTTTATGTTTTCTTTTGAAGCTAACCTTGAAATGAAAAAGCATCAATTCAACTTTGAATTATTATCAGTTGTAAGTTGAAAACCCTTCCCAGTGAACGATCCTAGAGCCACTATGCTATGCTAGCTGAGGCTATCATAGTACATGGTGATATAGGTTATAAATTTTGTTGATTACTCTTGTCTGAGGACCAAAATCAAGGTACACCAGCTAGGCACGAATCAAATGGCGTCGTTGCCGGGGAAGGTGCCAACTTCACAGTGATATTATCTTTTCAGAGTACTTGTGATCTTCATCACAAGTTTGGTGATTTTTCTTACATTTTACTAACTCTTTTAATCATTTCTTTTACTTGTTCATATTCTAACATACCTTTTAATTTAGTTTTATTTAATCTTAGTCTTTTTTGTAGTCTTGTTTTCCTTTGTTTTTGTTTTTGTTACAATTGATACTAGTTGTGTATGCCAAATTGGATAAGAGATAGTGGAGGAAGGCTTGTGAAACTTGAAACACCTCATAACAAGGAATTGGAATTGAGCTTGAACATCATGGAAGCTACACCTGAAGATCAACATAGTCACCATGGTCACCAGGACAATCCCAATGCATTCAGATCAATGAGGGACCACATACATCCACCTCGTATGAGTGCACCATCATGTATAGTGCCCCCTACAGAGTAGCTAGTAATTAGACCGCATATTGTTCCACTTCTACCAACTTTCCATGGGATGGAAAGTGAGATCCCTATGCACATATCAAGGAATTTGAAGATGTTTGTAATTCATTCCAAGAGGGAGGAGCTTCAATCGACTTGATGAGGCTTAAGCTATTTCCTTTTACTTTAAAGGATAAGGTTTTAGATTTGGCTTAATTCTTTAAGGCCAAGGAGTATCCAGACTTGGACTAATTTGCAAGCTGAATTCCTCAAGAAATTTTTTTCTACTCACAGAACAAATGGCTTGAAAAGGCAAATTTCAAACTTCTCAGTTAAAGAGAATGAGAAATTCTATGAGTGTTGGCAAAGATACATGAAAGCCATTAATGCTTGTCCTTACCATGGTTTTCATACATGGCTATTGGTGAGTTACTTTTATGATGGGATGTCTTCCTCAATGAAGCAACTACTCGAGACAATGTGTGGAGGAGATTTCATAAGTAAGAATCCGTAGGAAGCCATGGATTTCTTGAGTTATGTGGCTGAAGTTTCAAGAGGATGGGATGAACCGAACAAAGGAGAAGTGGGGAAGATGAAGTCTCAACCGAATACCTTTAATGCTAAGGCTGGGATGTACACCTTGAATGAAGATGTTGATATGAAGGCAAAGTTTGCAACTATGACAAGAAGATTGGAGGAGCTAGAACTGAAAAAGATACATGAAGTGCAAGCTGTTGCTGAAACACCAGTGCAAGTCAAGCCATGTCCTATTTGTCAATCTTATGAACACTTGGTGGAGGAGTGCCCTACAATTCTAGCTGTTAGGGAAATGTTTGGAGAACAAGCAAATGTCATTGGACAATTCAAGACCAACAACAATGCTTCGTATGGAAATACTTACAACTCAAGTTGGAGGAACCATCCAAATTTTTCTTGGAAGCCAAGAGCACCTCAATATGCACAACCAGCTCAACCATCTCAACAAGCTTCAAATCTTGAACAAGCAATAGTGAATCTAAGCAAGGTTGTGAGAGATTTTATTGGAGACCAAAAATCCATCAATGCTCAACTCAGTCAAAGAATTGACAGTGTAGAGAATACATTGAATAAAATGATGGATGGGATGCAAAATGACTTATCTTAGAAGATAGATAATCTCCAATACTCAATCTCAAGGCTCACTAACTTGAATACAGTGCAAGAGAAGGGAAGATTTCCTTCTCAACCTCACCAAAACCCTAAGGGTATCCATGAAGTGGAAACTCATGAAGGAGAGTCTTTACAAGTGAGAGATGTTAAAGCCTTGATCACTATAAGGAGTGATAAAAAGGTTGAGTTACCAACACCCAAGCCACATGTTGAAGAGGAAGGAGAAGAAGAGATAGAGAAAAGGGAGGAAATCAAAGGAAAGAAGAAAGATATCAGTGAAGGGAAAAAGGACCATGATTCAACAGTGAATGCAAATCCGGAGAAAGTGCTTATCAAGGGAGAAGTGATGAAGAAAAACACATCTCCACCTTTTTCTCAAGCTTTGCATGGGAAAAAGGGGATCAGAAATGCATCAGAAATTCTTGAAGTATTGAGACAAGTGAAAATCAATATTCCATTGCTAGATATGATTAAACAAGTTCCAACATATGCAAAATTCCTAAAGGACTTGTGTACTATCAAAAGAGGGTTGAATGTGAATAAAAGCCTTTTTGACTGAGCAAGTAAGTGCTATCATACAATGCAAGTCTCCTTTGAAGTACAAAGATCCGGGATGTCCTACCATTTCAGTCATGATTGGGAGAAAAGTAGTGGAAAAAGCTTTATTAGACTTGGGAGCAAGTGTGAATTTGCTACCATACTCTGTCTACAAGCAATTGGGACTTGGTGAATTGAAGCCAACATCAATCACTCTATCTCTAGCAGATAGATCAGTGAAAATTCCAAGGGGGATAATTGAAGATGTCTTAGTTTAAGTTGATAATTTCTACTATCTAGTAGATTTTGTTGTTCTTGATACGGACCTCATTGTCAAGGAAACGAATTATGTTCCTATCATCCTTGGAAGGCCATTCCTTGCTACATCAAATGCAATCATAAATTGTAGGAATGGACTTATGCAACTCACTTTTGGCAACATGACATTGGAGCTTAATATCTTCTATATGTCCAAAAAGCTAATCACTCCGGAAGAAGAAAAAGGTCCAGAAGAGGTGTGCATTATTGACACTCTAGTGGAGGAGCACTGTAATCAGAAACTGCAAGACAAGTTGAATGAAAGTCTTGGGGATCTTGAAGAAGGGTTGCCTGAACCCTCTGATATGCTTGCTACTCTACAAGATTGGAGAAGGAGATAAGAGATTCTACCTTTGTTCAATAAAGAGGAGGCACAAGAAGTTGTTAAATAAGAGACCCCAAAGCTCAATCTGAAGCCTCTGCCCACGGAGTTGAAATATACATACCTAGAAGAAAATCAAAAGTGCCCTGTTGTTATATCGTCATCTCTTACTACTCCTCAGGAGAAGTGTCTACTTGAAGTTCTTAAGAGGTGTAAGAAAGCAATAGGATGGCAAATATTTGACTTCAAAGGCATCAGTCCTTTGGTTTGTACACATCATATATACATGGAAGAAGAAGCTAAACCAATTTGTCAACCTTAAAGAAGATTGAATCCTCATTTGCAAGAGGTGGTGCGAGCTGAGGTGCTGAAGCTACTTCAAGCAGGTATTATTTACCCCATATCTGACAGCCCTTGGGTGAGTCCTACTCAAGTGGTACCAAAGAAGTCAGGGATTACTGTGGTTCAAAATGAAAAGGGAGAAGAAATTGCTAACGCCTCACTTCAGGTTGGAGGGTGTGTATTGACTATAGAAAATTTAATGTTGTGACAAGGAAGGATCATTTTCCATTGCCATTTATTGATCAAGTGTTGGAGAGAGTCTCTGGCCATCCTTTCTATTGTTTCTTGGACGGTTACTCCGGGTATTTTCAAATTGAAATCGATGTTGAAGATCAGGAGAAGACCACTTTCACATGTCCATTTGGAACATATGCCTACAGAAGAATACCTTTTGGTTTATGCAATGCACCTGCAACATTCCAACGATGTATGCTAAGTATCTTCAATGATATGGTGGAGCGAATTATAGAGGTTTTCATAGATGACATCACCATATATGGAAGTACATTTGAAGAATGCTTAGTCAACTTGGAAGCGGTTCTTAACAGATGCATTGAAAAGGACTTGATGCTCAACTGGGAGAAATGCCATTTTATGGTACAGCAAGGAATTGTCCTTGGCTATATCATCTCCGAGAAAGGCATTGAAGTTGATAAAGCAAAAGTGGAACATATTGTCAAATTGCCATCCCCAACAACTGTAAAAGGAGTAAGGCAATTCCTTAGCCATACAGGGTTCTACAGGAGGTTTATAAAAGACTTCTCTAAGCTTTCAAAGCCTCTTTGTGACCTTTTGGCTAAGGATGCTAAGTTTGTATGGGATGAAAGATGTCAAAGAAGTTTTGATCAACTGAAGCAATTCTTGACAACTGCTCCAATAGTGAGGGCTTCTAACTGGCAACTACCTTTTGAAGTAATGTATGATGCCAGTGACTTTGCTATAGGAGCTATGCTTGGCCAAAGAGAAGATGGAAAGCCCTATGCGATCTACTATGCAAGTAAGACATTGAACGAAGCTCAAAGGAACTACATAACTACAGAGAAAGAATTGTTAGCTGTAGTGTTTGCCTTAGACAAGTTTTGTGCTTATCTAGCAGGGTCTTTCATCATTGTTTTCACTGACCATTCAGCCTTGAAGTATTTATTGACAAAGCAAGATGAAAAAGCAAGGTTGATTAGATGGATTCTTTTACTACAAGAGTTCGATCTCCAAATCAGAGATAAGAAAGGAATGAAGAATGTGGTAGCTGACCACCTTTCAAGGTTAGCTATAGCACACAGTTCCCATGTCTTACCTATTAATGATGACTTTCCTGAGGAATCACTTATGTTGCTAGAAAAAACTCCTTGGTATGCTCATATTGCTAACTATCTCGTTACTAGTGAAGTTCCAAGTGAGTGGAAAGCACAAGGCAAGAAGCACTTTTTTGCAAAGATTCATGCTTATTATTGGGAAGAGCCTTTTATTTTCAAGTATTGTGCAGATCAAATAATAAGGAAGTGCGTCCCTGAAGAAGAGAAACAAGGAATCCTCATCCATTGCTATGAAAGTGCATGTGGAGGCCACTTTGCCTCTTAGAAAACAACCATGAAGGTGTTGCAATCAGGTTTTAGTTGGTCATCGCTTTTCAAAGATGCCCACACCATGTGTAGGAGTTGTGATAGATGCCAAAGGCTCAGAAAGCTAACAAGAAGAAATCAAATGCTTATGAACCCCATTCTAATAGTTGATCTCTTTACTGTTTGGGGCATTGACTTCATCGGACCTTTCCCAATGTCTTTTGGTAACTCTTATATCTTGGTGGGGGTGGAGTATGTTTCTAAATGGGTTGAGGCAAGCCCTTGTAAACACAATGACCACAGGGTGGTTCTCAAGTTTCTTAAAGAGAACATCTTCTCAAGATTTGGGGTGCCCAAGGCCATAATCAGTGATGGAGGTACTCATTTTTACAACAGACCTTTTGAAACCCTATTAGCCATGTATGGGGTGAAGCATAAGGTAGCTACACCTTATCACCCTCTGACTTCCGGGCAAGTTGAGCTAGCACACAGGGAAATCAAGAATATATTGATGAAGGTGGTGAACACGAGCAGAAGAGATTGGTCTATTAAGCTCCATGATTCACTATGGGCATATAGAACAGCTTACAAGGCTATTCTTGGCATGTCTCCCTATCGCTTAGTCTATGGCAAAGCATGCCATCTCCCTGTGGAAGTTAAATATAAGGCTTGGTGGGCAATCAAGAAGGTAAACATGGACTTGATCAGAGCCAGGGCAAAGAGGTGCTTAGACCTTAACGAGATGGAGGAATTAAGAAATGATGCTTACATCAATTCCAAAGTTGCAAAACAGAGGATGAAGAGGTGGCATGATCAATTAATCTCCAGCAAAGAATTCCGAAAAGGACAAAGAGTCTTGCTCTATGATTCAAGGCTTCATATCTTTCCAGGGAAGCTGAAGTCAAAGTAGATAGGCCCTTTCATTATTCACCAAGTGCATCTCAATAGAGTGGTGGAATTATTGAATTCCAACAGCATTGACACTTTTAAAGTCAATGGACATAGTCTCAAACCATTCATTGAGCCATTCAAGCAAGATAAGGAGGAAATCAACCTCCTTAAGCCATAGAAAGCCTAATAAAAAAGGGGTTAGATGGACTTGGTCTCACCAAAGTCCATATTTTTTGTTTAATTTTGTTAATTAAAGAGCTTTATTAATTATTGTGATTTTATTTTTTATCTTAATTTATGTTATTTTTATGTAACTTAGACTTTTTGAATGATCTAATTTAGGAGGAATTGCAAAAGAGGTGAAGGAAGGTCTCAGGGAGCCAAAAGGAGCTCAGGAGCAAGAAGAATTCAAAGGTTTGCGAAATTTCACAGCCCAAAATAGCCCCCTACGAAAATGGCCATCTGCTGCGAAATAATTTCGCAGCCACAAGGTGCTCGCTGTGAAATCAAGGGTTGGCTGTGAAAAGGGCCCTTCGCTGCGAAATCATTTCGCAACCCCATAGCTACCCCCTGCGAAAATTTTCGCAGCTGTGAAACGACCCCTTGGCACACGAGTGCCATTTTGCAGCCCATGCCCCCATTTTGCAGCTACAAAAGCCTCTGCGAAATCATCCAAGCCTTCAAAATCTCATTTTCGCAGCCCAAACCCCATTTCGCAGCTGCGAAATGGCCTGCGAAATAGGCTGCAAAATCACCTTCGGGCTTCGAAATGGCTGCAAAATGGCCTCCAGGCTGCAAAATTGACTTGCGAAATGGAGGGGGGTTTGCGAAAATACCTTGCAAAGCCAAGGGAAGTTGCCAAAATGCCAACAGAGCCCCGCGACCATGCATCTAAAGAGGAGAGCCCCGCGCACCCTAGGATCACACACACAAAGTCTCTCACTCCATTTCTGACCCCCCTAAAACCATCAAAGCCCATAGCTCTAGCTGAGAAGACTATGCCACCTAAGGAGACTACCAGAACAAAGGTCAAAGTCTTGATCCAACCCACTCAAGAGGCCACCACAGATGCATCAACTCCACAGGACCCTACCATTACTTGATCATCTCTTTACTTTTTGTCTTTACATATTATATTAGTATACATAGTTCCATGTTTTGATGTTTTATATTTTGGGATTGGATGTATTACTAATGATACATCATATATAAACATCATTTTTTGTTTAAGCTTGGCATTTTTCTATTTCCTCTACTCACTAACTCTTTTGTTTTTTTTTTAAACATGTGGTTTCTCCTATATGACTCAGACTCCATGTCACTCAGGAGGTACCACTTCCTCTCTATTTTTCAATCGCTTTTGTCACATTGAGGACAATGTTCAGCTTGGTTAGGGGGAGAGTTGAGGAAGGAAGTTTTGTTATTAATGCTAAGTTATTTCGATAATTTAGTTGCTTTTTGCTTACTTTTAAAATTTTTTAAAGTTTTTATTCTACTCTCCATGGTTATTATTTTTACGTTTTTATTCTCTACTCTCCATGGTTATTAAGGAAAAATTCTCAAAATAAAATAAGAGAAATTGAATTTTTGTTTTTCACTTGACTTAGAGTTTCTATTATGCTTACTAAAGTTGATGAATTGTTGAAACTTCTATTGAATTCAATCTTAATTCTTCCACTTTAAGCTATTCACACACTGTGCACAATAGGTTCTGATTATAAGATGAAAAACTATTTCCCTCTTGACTTAGGAAAATTTAGACTTGGTACCTTTGACCACATTTAATAGTGTTGGGACACCTTATAAAAGGCCAATGAGCTTTTGAAAAAAAAGAAAGAAAGAAAAAAATGTTTTACTTGCCTTGAAACCCGAGTAAGGTCTGAGGGGTATATGGTGAAAATCTTTAAAACCTGGTGCCCTAAGCCTTCATTGGTTGGGAGTCATCGACCTTAATGCTTGTTACAAGGGTGAATAGGTGGAGTTTAACATACTGTAGGTGCTTAGGTATTAAAATTTCATTCTCAAAAGTCCGGGGTAAAATCCGAGGAGTTAATGGTTGAAAGATCCTTAAAGCTTGATGCCCTAAACCTTAATTGGTTGGGAGTCATCGATGGACCCCCGTTACATGGACAATTTAGAAAAGAATACCTTTAATCCTTATACTCCTACAATGAAAAAAAAATGTGAAACAAAAGGGTGCGTTCTTAGCCTATTAAATTTTGTCAGTTTGGTAAGTGTTGAAAAAGAACTAGGTTGGGGGGAGAGATTAGTTCAGCATACTATATTTAGAAACTATCAATTAACACTTAGATTTTTGTGGAAGAGTAAGGTTTGGTCCTTTGGAAGTGGAAACGATTTTAAAGCTTAAATTTGCATAATGCCTTCTCTTTATGAATTGTGATTAGGTAAAGTATTTGATAGCTCTTATTCAAATTTGAGTTTTATATCTTTAATGTTCCATGTGAGAGTAAGATCATCATGCCACTTAAAATTTTTTGAAGTGATCAGCATGATTTTGTAAAGTATATTACTGTTTATTTTACTTTTTCTCTCCTTCATTGCTAAGGGACTAGCAATATGTCGGTTAGGGGGAGTGATTACTACTCAAAAAGTGTTATTTTGTAGCTTGTAATTAACTCTTTTAAACACTTTTTAGTAGTAGTTATTACCTTTTAACTCAATTAGCATATTAAGGACCTTTGCAATCGTTTCTAATCAAATTGTGTTAAGTTTTGGTGCTTTTGATAGTATTTTGATCACCAAAGCAATCCAAGATTGAGGAGAGTTCCATAGAATCCTTGGCAAAGCAATTGGAAGCTCATTTACATGAAGAACCTAAGATTTAAAGCTTTATAGTCCCTTTCCAAAATCAAATCATGAATGCAAGGAGGGAAAGCAAAGAGAAAAATCTAACATGAAGAGTTCAAGAGGATAGAAATTGTTGGACACTTTTGGAGCATTTTATGGAGTCCATTTCATGCATATTATATGTCGTTTCGAAGCTCGGGAAGTTAGGAATCCAACGCTTTAAACAATGCATGAATCAGAGTTGAAATGAAGAAGTTACAGCCATTGGAAGCCAATCACACCAAGATGAAGGCCAATTTCGCAGTTGCTAAATCAGCCTTTGGCTGAGAAATGGAGACCTTCAGCTTGCGAAATTTCGCAGCCCATCTTGCATGCCTAGGAAATCCTCCTAAGTGCTTCCAGATACTTGTGACCGACACTTTTAGATTTTTTTCTTCAAATATTTGTTGTTTAAATCCTCATTTTCTCCTTGTAATCCACTAATCATAGGATTCCTTAGTTAATAAGTAAGAACAAAGGGTAAATAACCTCATATATATAGTTTGTAATTTTCTTTACACAAGGATATCTCGGGAGCTTGTTCTCAGAGACAACTTTTTATATAGTTTTGAAGGAAGTAATATACAGAGCTTTGCTCTGCCTTACCTACTCATTTTGATTGTATTTTTCTTACTAGCCAAACAAGCTTTGAGGATGTTTCCTCAGAGAATGAGTGGCTAGACATTTAGTCTCTTAGAGCTAAGGTAGCTGGGTAAGGTGTCGAGTGCAAGAATTGGTAGTTTTGTTGTTTCAGCTATTAATGAAGAGAAAGTGTGACCCATTATTGGTTTCTATGTTTTTAGTTAACTTAAAACGCCTTTAAATCACCTGGGCCAACACTTAATAAGGCAAGTGATCTCCGTCCATCATTGCAAGATGAATCAGTGAGAGGGATTTAGTGTTTGAATCCATAAAAGGGAAGCATCTGTACCACACTGATTAGAGAATTAACTATATGTTAATTCTCTAATGCAAGGAAAAGATTCAAGTGACTGGAACTCTATTTTTGTATGAGGAGCCTGACCCCAGTGATCCTAAAACTCTAAGAAACGCTTTTCTTTATTAGTAATTTCCATTACTTTATTTTTAGTTAGCTTAAAACCAATCCTTTTTAAACCAAAGTTTATGTTTTCTTTTGAAGCTAACCTTGAAATGAAAAAAAATCAATTCAACTTTGAATTATTATCAATTGTAAGTTGAAAACCCTTCCCAGCGAACGATCCTAGAGCCACTATGCTATGCTAGCTGAGGCTATCCTAGTACATGGTGATATAGGTTATAAATTTTGTTGATTACTCCTGTTTGAGGACCAAAATCAAGGTACACCAACTGGGCACGAATCATGTCATAAATGAGAAAAACGAGTCTAGGTTGTCGTGAGCTCAGGGCTCAAAATTGAAAAGATGATTCTGGGTCATAATGAGAAAAACGACTTCCGATCATGAGCTCATGGCTCTAAATGGAAAAGAAATGACTATGGGTCAAAAATGAGAAAAAACGACTTTGGGTCATGAGCTCAGGGCTTTGAATGGAAAAGAAATGACTTTGGGTCATAGATGAGAAAAATGACTCTAGGTCGTGAGCTCAAGGCTCTAAATGGAAAACAAATGACTCTGGGTCATCAATGAAGAAAATGACTCTATGTCATGAGCTCAGGGCTCTAAATGGCAAAGAAATGACTATGGGTAACAAATTAGAAAAAAGACTCTTGGTCGTGATCACAGGGCTATAAATGAAAAAGAAATGACTCTAGGTCATAAATGACAAAAACGACTCTAAGTCATGAGCTCAAGTCTCTCAATGGAAAAGATGACTCTCGGTCATAAATGAGAAAAATGACACATGGTCATAAGGTCAGGGCTCCAAATGGAAAAGAAATGACTGTGGGTCATAATTGAGAAAAAATGACTATAGGTCGTGAGCTTAGGGCTCTTAATGGAAAAGAAATGACTCTGGTTTATAAATGAGATAAACAACTTTAGGTCGTGAGCTCCGAGCCCTAAATACAAACGAAATGACTCTGGGTCAAAAACGAGAAAAACGACTCTAAGTCATGAGCTCAGGGCTCTAAATGGAAAACAAATGACCTTGGGTCATAAATGAAAAAAACGACTTTGCGTCATGATCTCGAAGCTCTAAATGCAAAAGAAATGACTCCGAATCATAAATGACAAAAAATGACTATGGGTCGTGAGCACAGGGCTCTAAATGGAAAAGAAATGACCCTATGTCATAAATGAGAAAAACGACTCTAGGTCATGAGCTTCAGGCTCTAAATGGAAAAGAAATAACTCTGGGTCATAAATGATAAAAATGACTCTAGGTCATGAGTTGAGGGCGCTAAATGGAAAAGAAATGACTCTAGGTCATAAATGAGAAACAACAACTTTGGGTCGTGACCTCAAGGTTCTAAATGGAAAAGAAATGAATCTGGGTCATACATGATAAAAACAACTTTGGATTGTGAGCTCAAGGCTTTAAATGGAAAAGAAATGACTCTGGGTTATAAATAAGATAAACGAGTCTAGGTCATTAGCTTCGAGCTCTAAAAGGAAATGAAATGACTCTAGGTCATAACAGAGAAAAACGACTCTAGGTCGTGAGCTTAAGGCTCTAAATGGAAAAGAAATGACTACGGGTAAAAAAAAAAAAAAAAAAAATGACTATGGGTCATGAGCTATGGCCTCTTAATGGAAAAGAAATGACTCTGGGTCATAAGTGAGAAAAGTGACTCTAAGTCATGAGCTTCAGGCTCGAAATGGAAAAGAAATGACTTTGAGTCATAAATGATAAAAATGACTCTAGCTCGTGAGCTAAGGACTCAAAATGAAAAAGAAATGACTTTGGGTCATAAATGAGAAAAACGAGTTTGTCGTGAGCTCAGGGCTCAAAATTAAAAAGATGATTCTGGGTCATAATGAAAAAAACGACTTCAGGTCATGAGCTCAGGGCTCTAAATGGAAAAGAAATGACTCTGTGTCATAAATGAGAAAAAACAACTTTGAGTCATGAGCTGAGGACTTTACATGGAAAAGAAATGACTTTGAGTCATTGATGAGAAAATTGACTCTAGGTCGTGAGCTAAAGGCTCTAAATGGAAAACAAATGACTCTGGGTCATCAATGAGGAAAATGACTCTAGGTCGTGAGCTCAGGGCTGTAAATGGTAAAGAAATGACTCGGGGTAACAAATTAGAAAAATGACTCTTGGTGATGAGTACAGGGCTATAAATGGAAAAGAAATGACTCTAGGTCATAAATGACAAAAACGACTCTAGGTCATGAGCTTAGGCCTCTAAATGGAAAAGATGACTTTGGGTCATAAATGAGAAAAATGACACATGGTCGTGAGGTCAAGTCTCCAAATGGAAAAGAAATGACTGTGGGTCATAATTAAGAAAAAATGACTATAGGTCGTGAGCTCAGGGCTCTTAATGGAAAAGAAATGACTCTAGGTCATAAATGAGAAAAATGACTCTAGGTCATGAGCTTCGGGCTCTAAATGGAAAAGAAATGACTTTGGGTTGTAAATGAGAAAAACAACTGAAGGTCGTGAGCTGAGGACTCTAAATGGAAAAGAAATGACTCTGGTTCATAAATTGAAAAAACGACTCTAGGTCCTGATGTTAGGGCTCTAAATTGAAAATAAATGACTCTGGTGATAAATGAGAAAGGCAAGTCAGAGTCATGAGCTCCAGACTCAAAATGGAAAAGATGATTTTGGGTCATAAATGAGAAAAACGACTCTGGGTCATGAGCTCAAGGTTCTAAATGGAAAAGAAATTACTCTGGGTGATAAATGAGAAAAATGACTCTAGGTCATTAGCTCAGGGTTCTAAATGCAATAGAAATGACTCTAGGTCATCAATGAGAAAAACGACTCTGGGTCATGAGCTCAGGGCTCTAAATGGAAAAGAAATGACTCTGGATAACAAATTAGAAAAACGACTCTGGGTCTTGAGCTCAGGGCTCTAAATGAAAAAGAAATGACTTTGGGTCAAAAATGAGAAAAATGAGTATGGGTTGTGAGCTTAGGGATCTTAATGCAAAAGTATAGACTCTATGTCATAAATGATAAAAACGACTCTCAGTCATAAGCCTCGAGCTCTAAATCGAAAAGAAATGACTCTAGGTCATAAATGAGAAAAACGACTCTAGGTCGTGAGCTTAGGGCTTTTAATGGGAAAGAAATGACTCTGGATCATAAATGAGAAAAACGAGTGCGGGTCATGAGCTCAGGGCTCTAAATGAAAAATAGGACTCTGGTCATAAATAATAAAAACGACTATGGGTCATGAGCTCGGGGCTCTAAATGGAAAAGAAATGACTTTGGGTCTTGAATGAGAAAAACGAGTCTGGTTCATGAACTTAAGGCTCAAAATGGAAATGATGATTCTGGGTCATAAATGAGAACAACGACTTCGGGTCATGAGCTCAGTGCTTTAAATGGAAAAGAAATGACTCTGGATCATAAATGAGAACAAACGACTCTGGGTCATGAGCTTAAGGCTTTAAATGGAAAAGAAATGTCAATGGGTCATAAATGAGAAAAATGACCCTAGGTTGTGAGCTCGGGGCTTTAAATGGAAAATATGACTCTAGGTCAAAATTGAGAAAAAACAACTTTGGGTCATGAGCTTAGGGCTCTAAATGGAAAAGAAACGACTCTGAGTTGTGAGCTTAGGGCTATAAACGGAAAAGAAATGACTTTGGGTCATAAATGAGAAAAACAACTCTGGGTCGTGAGCTTAGGGCTCCAATTGGCAAAGAAATGACTCTGGGTCATAAATGAGAACAACGACTTTTGGTCATGAGCTCAGGGCTCTAAATGGCAAGGAAATTACTTTAGATCATAAATGAGAAAAACGACTTTAGGTCGTGAGCTTAAGGCTCTAAATGGAAAAGAAATGACTCTGGTTCATCAATGAGAAAAACGACTCTGGGTCGTGAGCTCAAGGCTCTAAATGGCAAACAAAATGACTCCGGGTAAGAAATTAGAAAAAGACTTTGGGTCATGACCTTAGGGCTCTAAATAGAAAAGTAATGGCTCTAGGTCATAAAATAGACAAACGACTCTAGGTCATGTGATCAGGGCTTTAAATGGAAGGGAAATGACTTTGGGAGATAAATGAGAAAAACGACTATGGGGTGTGAGTTCGGGGTTCTAAATGGAAAAGAAATGACTCTGTGTCATCAATGAGAAAAAGACTCTGGGTCGTGAGCACAGGGCTATATATGGCAAAGAAAGGACTTTGGGTAACAAATTAGAAAAATGATTCTAGGTTGTGATGTTAGGGCTCTGAATGGAAAAGAAATGACTCTAGGTCATAAATAAGAAAAATGAGTCTAGGTCATGATCTCATGGCTCTAAATGGAAAAGATGACTATGGGCCATAAATGAGAAAAATGACTCTAGGTCGTGAGCCCACCGCTCTAAATGGAAAAGAAACTACACTGGGTCACAAATGAGAAAAAACGACTATGGGTCGTGACTTTAGGGCTTTAAATGCAAAAGAAATGACTCTTGGCTATAAATGAGAAAAAATGACTATGGGTCGTGAGCTCAGGGCTCTAAATGGAAAAGAAAGGAGCTAAGGTCATAGATGAGAAAAATGACTTTGGGTCTTGAGCTCAGGGCTCTAAATGGAAAAGAAATTACTCGGGGTCATAGATGGGAAAAACGACTTTGGGTTGTGAGCTCATGACTTTGAATGGAAAAGAAAAGACTTTGGATCATAAATGAGAAAAAAATTCTATGGTTCGTGAGATCGAGGCTATAAATTGAAAAGAAATGACTCTAGGTCATTAATGAGAAAAAAGACTCTAGGACATGAGCTTCGGGCTCTAAATGGAAAAGAAATGTCTCTAGGTCACAAATGATAAAAACGAATCTAGGTCGTGAGCTCAGGGCTCTAAATGGAAAAAGAAATGACTCTAGGTCCTGAGCTTAGGGCTTTAAATGGAAAAGAAATGACTCTAGGTCATAAATGACAAAAATGAGTATGGGTCGTGACCTCAGGGCTCACAATGGAAAAGGTGATTCTGGGTCATAAATGAGAAAAATAACTTCGGGTCGTGAACATTGCTCTAAATTGAAAAGAAATGACTGTAGGTCAGAAATAAGAAAAAAAAAATTGCTCTGGGTCGTGAGCTTAGGGCTTTGAATGGAAAATAAATGACTTTGGGTCATAGATAAGAAAAACGACTCTGGGTCGTGAGCTCAGGGCTCTAAATGGAAAAGAATTGACTCTGGCTCATCAATGAGAAAAACGACTATGGGTCATGATCTCGGTACTCTAAATGGCAAAGAAATGACTCTAGGTTATAATTGAGAAAAATGACTCTGGGCCATAAATAAGAAAAACAACTTTAGGTTGTGAGCTCGGATGGAAAAGAAATGACTTTGGGTCATAAATGAGAAAAACTACTCTGGGTCGTGAGCTCAGGGTTCTAAATATGAAAGAAATGACTTTGGGTCATCAATGAGGAAAACGACTCTAGGTCGTGAGCTCGGGGCTCTAAATTGCAAAGAAATGACTATGGGTAAAAAAAATTAGAAAAACGACTCTGGGTCATGAGCTCTGAGCTCTAAATGGAAAACAAATGACTCTAGTTCATAAATGAGAAAAAATGACTATGGGTCATGAGATCAAGGCTCTAAATAGAAAAGAAATGACTCTGGGTCATAAATGAGAAAACCTACTCTAGGTCATGAGTTCCATGCTCTAAATGGAAAAGAAATGACTCGGGGTCATAAATGAGAAAAAACGACTATGAGTCGTGAGCTAAGGGCTCTAAATAGAGAAGAAATAACTCTAGGTCATAGATGAGAAAAATGACTCTGGGTCTTCAGTTCAGTGCTCTAAATGGAAAAGAAATTACTCTGGGTCATAAATGAGAAACAATGACTCTGGGTCGTAAGCTTCGCGCTCTAAATGGAACAAAATGACTCTTGGTCATAAATGTGAAAAATGAGTCTAGGTCGTGAGCTCGGGGCTCTAAATTGAAAAGAAATGTATATAGGTCATAAATGAGAAAAATGAGTCTTGGTCGTGAGCTCAAGACTCTAAATGGAAAACAAATGACTCTGGTTCATAAATGAGAAAAAAAAACTTTGGGTCGTGACCTCAGGGCTCTAAATGGAAAAGAATTGACATTAGCTCAAAAATGAGAAAAAACAACTATAGGTCGTGAGCTCAGGTCTATAAATGGAAAAGAAATTACTCTAGGTCATAAATGAGAAAAACGACTCTAGGTCATGAGCTTCAGGCTCTAAATGGAAAAGAAATGACTCTAGGTCATAAATAATAAAAATGACTCTAGGTCGTGAGCTCATGGCTTTAAATGGAAAAGAAATGACTCTACGTCCTGAACTTAGTGCTCTAAATAGAAAAGAAATGACTCTAAGTCATAAATGAGAAAAACAAGTCTGGGTCGTGAGCTTAGGGCTCAAAATGGGAAAGATAATTCTGGGTCATAAATGAGAAAATTGACTTCGGGTCGTGAGCTGAGGGCTCCAAATGGAAAAGAAATGACTTTGATTCATAAATGAGAAAAACTACTTTGGGTCGTGAGCTTTAGGTTCTAAATGAAAAAAAGAAAACTCTGGGTCTTCAATGAGAAAAAGGACTTTAGGTCGTGAGCTCAAGGCTCTAAATGACAAAGAAATGACTCTGGATAAAAAATTAGAAAAACGACTCTGGGTCGTGAGTTCAAGGCTCTAAATGGAAAAAATGACTCTAGGTCAAAAATGTGAAAAACGACTCGAGGTCGAGCTCAGGGCTCTAAATGGAAAACAAATGACTCTCAGTCATAAATGAGAAAACACGGCTATGGGTTGTGAGCTCAGGGCTATAAATGGAAAAGAAATGAATCTAGGCCATCAATGAGAAAAATGACTCTACGTCATGAGGGTCAGGCTCTAAATGGAAAGGAAATGACTCTGGGCCATAAATGAGAAAACGACTCTAGGGCGTGAGCTTAGGGCTATAAATGAAAAAGAAATGACTTTGGGTCATATATGAGAAAAATGAGTCTTGGTCGTGAGATAAGGGCTCTAAATGGAAAACAAATAACTCCGGACCTTAAATAAGATAAACGACTTTAGGTGGTGAGCTTAGGGCTTTAAATGGAAAAGAAATGACTTTGGGTCATAAATAAGAAAAAAAACGACTATAGGTCGTGACCTCAAGGCTCTAAATTGAAAACAAAAGGACTCTAGGTCATAAATGAGAAAAACGACTTTGGGTCATGAGCTTAGGGTTCTAAATGGAAAAGAAATGACTCTGGGTCATAAATGAGAAAAAATGACTATGGGTCATGAGCTGAGGGCCGTAAATGGAAAAGAAATGACTATGGGTCATAGATAAGAAAAACGACTTTAGGTCGTGAGCTTAGGGCTCTGAATGGAAAAGAAATGACTCCGGGTTACAAATGAGATAAACGAGTCTAGGTCGTGAGCTCAGGGCTTTAAATGTAAAAGAAAAGACTTTGGAT
The DNA here is from genome assembly GCA_945999865.1 of Vitis cinerea var. helleri x Vitis rupestris. Classification (NCBI taxonomy): domain Eukaryota; kingdom Viridiplantae; phylum Streptophyta; class Magnoliopsida; order Vitales; family Vitaceae; genus Vitis; species Vitis cinerea var. helleri x Vitis rupestris. Next base: position 15,974,004 of record OX253915.1, read on the forward strand.
CATAGATGAAAGAAATGACTTTAGGTCGTGAGCTCAAGGCTCTAAATGGAAAAAAAATGACTCTGGGTCATAAATGAGAAAGAACGACTATCAGGGCTCTAAATGGATAATAAATGAGTCTAGGTCAAAAATAAGATAATTGATTGTAGGTCATGAGCTTCAGGCTCTAAATGGAAAAGAAATGACTCTAGGTCATAAATGAGAAAAATGACTCTAGGTCATAAATGAGAAAAATGACTCTAGGTCGTGAGCTCAAGGCTCTAAACAGAAAAGAAATGACTCTGGGTCATAGATGAGAAAAATGACTTTGGATGATAAATGAGATAAACAACTCTAAGTCGTGAGCTCCGGGGTTTAAATGGAGCCCAAATCTCTCTAAGTTATAAATGAAAAAAATGACTTTAGGTTGTGAGCACATGGCTCTAAATGGAAAAAAAATGATTCTAGGTTATAAATGAGAAAAACGAATCTGGGTTGTGAGGTCAAGGGTCTAAATGAAAAAGAAATGACTTTGGGTGATAAATGAGATAAACGACTCTAGGTCGTGAGCTTTGGGATCTAAATGGAACCCAAATCACTATAGGTTATAAATGAGAAAAACGACTTTAGGTTTCGAGCTCAAGGCTTTAAATCGAAAAGAAATGACTATGGGTCATAGATGAGAAAAACAACTCTTGGTCTTGAGCTCAAGGCTCTAAATAAAGAAGAAATGACTCTGGATCATAAATGAGAAACAACGACTCTAGGTTGAGAGGTCGGGGCTCTAAATGAAAAAGAAATGACTCTAGGTGATAACTGAGATAAACGACTCTACGTCGTGAACTCCGGGCTCTAAATGGTACCCAGATCACTCAAGGTCATAAAAGAGAAAAACAACTCTAGGTCATGAGCTCAGGGCTCTAATTGGAAAAGAAATGACTCTAGGTGAAAAATGAGAAAAATGACTTTGACTTTTAAGCTCAGGGCTCTATTTGGAAAAGAAATGATTTTGGGTCATAAATGATAAAAATGAGTTTGTGTCGTGAGCTCAAAACTCAAAATGGAAAAGATGACTCTAGGTAATAAATGGCAAAACAACTCCAGGTCGTGAGCTCAAGGCTCTAAATGGAAAAGAAATGTCTTTGGGTCATAAATGAGAAAAAAACAACTCTGGGTCGTGAGCTGAAGGCTTTAAATATAAAAGAAAAGACTTTGGGTCATAGATGAGAAAAATAATTCTAGGTCTTGAGCTTAGAGCTCTAAATGAAAAAGAAATGACTCTAGGTGATAAATGAGATAAACGACTCTAGGTCATGAGCTCCGGGCTCTAAATGGAACCCAAATCACTATAGGACATAAATAAGAAAAACGACTCTAGGTCGTGAGCTCAGGGCTCTAAATCGAAAAGAAATGACTCTAGGTCATAGATGAGAAAAACGACTCTTGGTCTTGAGCTCAGGGCTCTAAATGGAAAATAAATGACTCTAGGTTGTGAGCTTAGGGTTCTAAATGGAAAAGAAATGACTTTGGGTCATAGATGAGGAAAACAACTCTAGGTTATGAGCTCAGGGCTCTAAATGGAAAAGAAATAAATTCGGGCTATAAATGAGATAAACGAGTTTAGGTCGTGAGCTCCGAGACCTAAATGGAAATGAAATGACAATGGATCATAAATGAGAAAAATGACTCTGGGTCGTGAACTTAGGGCTCTAAATGGAAAACAAATGACTCTTGGCCATAAATGAGATAAACAATTTTGGGTCACGAGATCATAGCTCTAAATGGAAAAATAAATGACTCTAGGTCATAAATGACAAAAACGAATCTAGGTCGTGAGCTCAAGGCTTAAAATGGAAAAGATGACTCTGGGTCATATATGACAAAAACAACTCTGAGTCATGAGCTCAGGGCTCGAAATGGAAAAGAAAAGACATTAGGTCATAAATGACAAAAAAAACGACTCTGGGTCGTGAGTTCAAGGCTTTAAATGTAAAAGAAAAGACTTTGGCTCATATGTGACAAAAAGGACTCTAGGTCATGAGCTTAAGGCTCTAAATGAAAAAGAAATTACTCTAGGTGATAAATGAGATAAATGACTCTAGGCCGTGAGCTCAGGGCTCTAAATGGAAAAGAAATGACTCTGGGTCATAAATGAAAAAAACGAATCTAGGTCGTGAGCTCAAGGCTCAAAATGGAAAAGAAATGTCTCTGGGTCATGAGCTCAAGGCTTTAAATGTAAAAGAAAAGATTTTGGGTCATAGATGAGAAAAAGGACTCTAAGCCGTGAGCTTAGGGCTTTAAATGAAAAAGAAATGACTCTAGGTGATAAATGAGATAAACGACTCTAAGTCGTGAGCTCCGGACTCTAAATGGAACCCAAATCACTCTAGGACATAAATGAGAAAAATGACTCTAGGTCGTGAGCTCAAGGCTCTAAATAGAAAAGAAAGGACTCTGGGTCATAGATGAGAAAAATGACTCTTCGTCTTGAGCTCATGGCTCTAAATGGAAAAGAAATGACTTTGGGTCATAGATAAGGAAAACAACTCTAGGTCATGAGCTTAGGGCTCTGAGTGGAAAAGAAATGACTTCAGGTTATAAATGAGATAAACAAGTCTAGGTCGTGAGCTCCAAGCTCTAAATGGAAACGGAATGACTTTGGGTCATAAATGAGGAAAACGATTCTAGGTTGTGAGCCCAGAGCCTTAAATGGAAAATAAATGACTCTAATCCATACATAAATAAACAACTTTGGGTCATGAGCTTAGGGCTTTAAATGGAAAATAAATGAATCTTTGTCATAAATAAGAAAAAACAACTATGGGTCGTGAGCTCAGGGCTCTAAATGGGAAAAAAAAAAACTCTGGGTCATAAATGAGGAACAAAACTTTGAGTCCTAAGCGTAGGGCTCTAAATGGAAAAGAAATGACTGTGGGTCACAAATGACAAAAAAGATTCTGTGTTATGAGCTCAAGGTTCAGAATGGAAAAGTTCACTCTGGGTTATAAATGAGAAAACTCTGGGTCATGAGCTCAGGGCTCTGAATGGAAAAGAAATGTCTCTAGGTCATAAATGAGAAAAAAAAAATGACTTTAAGTCGTGAGCTCAAGGCTGCAAATGTAAAACAAAAGAATCTGGGTCATATATGAGAAAAAGGACTCTAGGTCGTGAGCTTAGGGCACTAAATGAAAAAGAAATGACTCTAGGTGGTAAATGAGACAAACGACTCTAGGTCGTGAGCTCTGGGCTCTAAATGGAACCCAAATCACTCTAGGACATAAATGAGAAAAACATCTCTAGGTCGTGAGCTCAGGGCTCTAAATGGAAAAGAAATGACTCTGTGTCATAGATAAGAAAAACGACCCTTGGTCTTGAGCTTAGGGGGTCTAAATGGCAAAGAAAGGACTCTAGGTTGTGAGCTTAGGGCTCTAAATGGAATCAAAATGACTATGCGTAATAGATGAGGAAAACGACTCTAGGTTGTGAGCTCAGGGCTCTGAGTGGAAAATAAATGACTTTGAGTTATAAATGAGATAAACAAGTTTAGGTCTTGAGCTCCGAGCTCTAAATGGAAACAGAATGACTCTAGGTCATAAATGAGAAAAACAACTCTAGGTTGTGAGCTTAGGGCTCTAAATGGAAAACAAATGACTCTAGGCCTTAAATAAGATAAACGACTTTAGGCCGTGGGCTCAGGGCTTTAAATGGAAAATAAATGACTCTAGGTCATAAATAAGAAAAAACGACTATGGGTCATGAGCTCAAGGCTCTAAATCGAAAACAAAATGACTCTGGGTCATAAATGAGAAAAACGAATTTGGGTTGTGAGCTTAGGGTTCTAAATGGAAAAGAAATGACACTAGGTTATAAATGAGAAAAAACGACTATAGGTCATGAGCTCAGGGCCTTAAATGGAAAAGAAATTACTTTGGGTCACATATGAGAAAAACGACTTTGGGTCGTGAGCTTAAGGCTCTGAATGGAAAAGAAATGACTCTGGGTTATAAATGAGGTAAACGAGTCTAGGTCATGAGCTCCAAGCTCGAAATGGAAACAAAATGACTCTAGGTCATAAATGAGAAAAATGACTCTTGGTCGTGAGCTTAGGGATTTGAATGTAAAAGAAAATACTTTGGGTCTTAAATGAGAAAAACAACTGTGGGTCTTGAGCTCAGGGCTCTAAATGGAAAAGAAATGACTCTAGGTCATAAAAGAGAAAGAACGACTATGGGTCATGACGTAAGGGCTCTAAATGGAATACAAATGAATCTGGGTCATAAATGAGAAAAACAACCCTAGGTACCTTCTGACTCTAAAATTAAAAGAAATGACTCTAGGTCATAAATGAGAAAAAGGACTCTAGGTCATGAGTTCAAAGCACTGAATGGAAAAGAAATGACTCTAGGTTATAAATGAGAAAAATGACTTAAGGTCCTGAGCTTAGGGCTCTAAACGGAAAAGAAATGACTCTAGGTCATAGATGAGAAAAACGACTCAAGGTCATGAGGTCAGGGCTCTAAATGAAAAAGAAATGACTCTGGGTGATAAATGAGATAAATGACTCTAGGTCGTGAGCTCCAGGCTCTAAATAGAGCCCAAATCACTCGAGGTTATAAATGAAAAAAGCGGCCTTAGGTTGTGAGCTTAGGGCTCTAAATGGAAAAAAAAAATATTCTTGGAAATAAATGAGAAAAACGACTTAAGGTCCTGAGCTCAGTGCTCTAAACGGAAAAGAAATGACTCTAGGTCATAGATGAGAAAAACAACTCAAGGTCGTGAGGTCAGGGCTCTAAATGAAAAAAAAATGACTCTGGGTGACAATTGAGATAAACGACTCTAGGTCGTGTGCTCCAACCTCTAAAAAGAACCCAAATCACTCTAGGTTGTAAATGAGAAAAAAGACTTTAGGTTATGAGCTTAGGGCTCTAAATGGAAAAGAAATGACTTTGGGTCATAAATGAGAAAAATGACTCTTGGTCTTGAGTTGGGGGCTCTAAATGGAAAAGAAATGACTCTAGGTAACAATTGAGATAAACGACTCTAGGTCGTGAGCTCCGGGCACTAAATGGAACCCAAATCACTCTAGGTCATAAATGAGAAAAACAACTCTAGGTAGTGAACTCAGAGCTCTAATTGGAAAATAAATGACTCTAGGTCATAAATGAGAAAAACAACTTTAGGTCTTGAGCTCAGGGCTCTAAATGGAAAAGAAATGACTCTAGGTCATAAATCACAAAAACCAGTCTATGTTGTTAGCTCAAGGCTCAAAATTGAAAAGATGACTCTGGGTCATAAACGAGAAAAACAACACCGGATCGAGAGCTCAAAGCTCTAAATGGAAAAGAAATGTCTGTGGGTTATAAATGAGAAAAAAACGACTCTAGGTCAAGAGCTCAATGCTTTAAATGTACAAAAAATGACTTTAGGTGATAAATGAGACAAAAGATTCTTGGTCGTGAGCTCCATGCTCTAAATGGAACCCAAATCACTCTAGGACATAAATGAGAAAAATGACTCTAGGTCGTGAGCTCAGGGCTCTAAATGGAAAAGAAAAGACTTTGACTCATAGATGAGAAAAAGGACTCTAGGTCGTGAGCTTAAGGCTCTAAATGAAAAATAAATGACTCTAGGTGATCAATGTGATAAACGACTCTAGGTCGTGAGCTTTGGGCTCTAAATGAAACCCAAATCACTTTAGGATATAAATGAGAAAAAGGACTCTAGGTCGTGAGCTCAAGGCTCTAAATGGAAAAGAAATGACTCTGGATCATAGACGAGAAAAACAACTCTTGGTCTTGAGATTAGGGCTATAAATGGAAAAGAAATGACTCTAGGTTGTGAGCTCAGGGATCTGAGTGGAAAAGAAATGACTCCAGGTTATAAATGAGATAAACAAGTCTAGGTCGTGAGCTTCGAGCTCTAAATGGAAACAGAATGACTCTGGGTAATAAATGAGAAAAAATGACTCTAAGTCGTGAGCTCAAGGCTCTAAATGGAAAACAAATTACTCTAGGCCTTAAATAAGATAAACAACTTTGAGTTGTGAGCTCAAGGCTTTAAATGGAAAAGAAATGACTCTAGGTCATAAATAACAAAAAACGACTATGGGTCGAGAGCTCAGGGCTCTAATTGGAAAATAAATGACTCTAGGTCATAAATGAGAAAAACAACTCTAGGTCATGAGCTTCAAGCTTTAAATGGAAAAAACATGACTCTAGGTCATACAGGAGAAAAAACGACTCTGGGTTGTGAGCTTAGGGCTCTAAATGGAAAAGAAATGACTATGGGTCATAGATGAGAAAAACGACTCGAGGTGATGAGCTTAGAGTTCTGAATGGAAAAGAAATGAATACAAGTTATAAATGAGATAAGCGAGTCTAGGTCGTGAGCTCCGAGCCCTAAATGGAAACGAAATGACTCTGGGTCATAAATGAGAAAAACGACTCTAGGTCGAGAGCTCAGGGCTCTAAATGGAAAACAAATGACTCTTTGCCATAAATGAGATAACGACCTTGGGTCATGAGCTTAGGGCTCTAAATGGAAAAGAAATGACTTTGGGTCATAAATGAGAAAAAACGACTATGATTCGTGAGCTCAGGGCTCTAAATGGAAAACAAATGACTATGAGTCATAAATGAGAAAAACGACTCTAGGTCATAAGCTTCAAGATCTAAATGGAAAAGAAATAACTCTATGTCATAAATGAGAAAAACCACTCTAGGTGGTGAGCTTGGCTCTAATTGAAAAGAAATGACTCTAGGTCATAAATGAGAAAAACGACTTTGGGTCCTAAGCTTTGGGCTCTAAATGGAAAAGAAATAACTCTGGGTCGTAAATGACAAAAATGAGTCAGGGTTGTGAGGTCAAGGCTCACAATGGAAAAGATGACTCTAGGTCATAAATGACAAAAACAACTACGGGTCGTGAGGTCAAGACTCTTAATGGCAAAGAAAAGACTCTGGGTCATAAATGAGGAAAAAATGACTCATGGTCGTGAGCTCAAGGCTTTAAATGTAAAAGAAAAGAATTTGGGTTATAGATGAGAAAAAAGATTCTAGGTCATGAGCTTGGGGCTCTAAATTAAAAAGAAAGGACTATAGGTGATAAATGAGATAAATGACTCTAGGTAGTGAGCTCTGGGCACTCAATGGAACTGAAATCACTCTAGGACATAAATGAGAAAAATGACTCTAGGTCGTGAGCTTAGGGCTTTAAATGGAAAACAAATGACTCTGGGTCTTAAATAAGATAAACGACTTTGGGTCATGAGATCGGGGCTTTAAATGGAAAATAAAGGACTTTGGGTTATAAATAAGAAAGAATGACTATGGGTCGTGAGCTCAGGGCTCTAAATGGAAAAGAAATGACTCTAGGTCATAAATGAGAAAAACGACTCTAGGTCATGAGCTCCAGACTCTAAATGGAAATGAAAACACTCCGGGTTATAAATGAGGAACAACGACTCTGGGTCATGATCTTAGGGCTCTAAATGGAAAAGAAATGACTTTGGGTCATAGATGAGAAAAACGACTCTGAGACATAAGCTTAGGGCTCTGAATGAAAAAGAAATGAATACGGGTTATAAATGAGATAAACGAGTCTAGGTCGTGAGCTCCGAGCCCTAAATGGAAACGAAATGACTCTTGGTCGTAAATGAGGAAAATGACCATGGTCATGAGCTCAGGGCTCTAAATGGAAAAAAAAATGACTCTTGGCCATAAATGAGATAAACGATTTTGGGTCATGAGCTCAGGGCTCTAAATGGAAAAGAAATGACTCTGGGTCATAAATGAGAAAAAATAACTATGGTTCGTGAGCTCAAGGCTCTAAAATGAAAAGAAATGACTGTGGGTCATAAATGAGAAAAACGACTCTAGGTCATGAGCTTTAAGCTCTAAATGGAAAAGAAATGACTCTAGGTAATAAATGAGATAAACAAGTCTTGGCCCTGAGCTCCGAGGTCTATATGGTAACGAAATAACTCTGGGTCGTGAGCTAAGGGTTGTAAATCGAAAACAAAATTACTCTAGGTTATTAATTAGAAAAACGACTATGAGTCATGAGCTTAGGGTTCTAAATGGAAAAGAAATGACTTTGGGTCATAAATGAGAAAAAATGACTATGGATCATGAGCCGATGGCTCTAAATGGAAAAGAAATGACTGTCGGTTTAGATAAGAAAAACGACTTTGGGCTCTGAATGGAAAAGAAATGACTCTGGTTCATAGATGAGAAAAACGACTCTTGGTCTTGAGCTTAGGGCTTTAAATGGAAAAGAAATGACTCTAGGTCATAATTGAGAAACAACGACTCTAGGTTGTGAACTCAGGGCTCTAAATGGAAAAGAAATGACTATAGGTGATCATTGAGATAAACGACTCTAGGTCGTGAGCTCCGAGGTCTAAATGGTAACAAAATGACTCTCGGTCATATATGAGAAAAATGACTATGGGTCGTGAGTTGAGGGCTATAAATCGAAAACAAAATGACTATAGATCAAAAATTAGAAAAACGACATTAGTCATGAGCTTAGGGTTCTAAATGGAAAAGAAATGACTCTAGGTCATAAATGAGAAAAAACGACTATGGGTCATGAGCTTAAGGCCTTAAATGGAAAAGAAACGACTCTAGGTCATAGATGAGAAAAACGACTTTGGGTCAATAGCTTAGTGCTCTGAATGGAAAACAAAATATTGTGGTTCATAGATGAGAAAAACGACTCTTGGTCTTGAGCTTAGGGCTATAAATGAAAAAGAAATGACTCTAGGCCATAATTGAGAAACAACGACTCTAGGTCGTGAACTCGACGCTTTAAATGGGAAAGAAATTACTCTAGGTGATCACTGAGATAAACGACTCTAGGTCGTGAGCTTCGAAGTTTAAATGGTATTGAAATGACTCTGGGTCATAAATGAGAAAAATGACTATGGGTCGTGAGTTGAGGGCTCTAAATCAAAAACAAATTGACTCTAGGTCATAAATTAGAAAAACCATTATGGATAACGAAAATAGGGTTTTAAATGGAAAAGAAATTACTCTGGGTCATTAATGAGAAAAAATGATTATGGGTCATGAGCTTAGGGACCTAAATGGAAAAGAACTAACTCTGGGTCATAGATGAGAAAAACGACTTTAGGTCATGAGCTTAGGGCTCTGAATGGAAAAGAAATGACTATGGTTTATAGATGAGAAAAACGACTCTTGGTCTTGAGCTCAAGGCTTTAAATGGAAAAAAAAAAGACTTTGGGTCATAATTGAGAAACGACTCTAGGTCGTGAACTCGGGGCTCTAGATGGAAAAGAAATGACTCTAGGTGATCACTGAGATAAACGACTCTAGATTGTGAGGTATGAGCTCTAAATGAAACCCAAATCACTCTAGGTCATAAACGAGAAAAACAAATCTAGGTCGTGTGCTCAAGGCTCTAATTGGAAAGGAAATAACTTTGGGTCATAAATGAGAATAACGATTTTGGGTCCTGAGCTCAGGGCTCTAAATGGAAAAGAAATGACTCTGTGTCATAAATGAGAAAAACAACTTTGGGTCATGAGCTTAGGGCTTTAGGTGGAAAAGAAAAGACTCTGGGTCATGAATGAGAAAAAAATGACTCCCGGTCATGAGCTCAAGGCTTTAAATGTAAAAGAAAATACTCTGGGTCATAGATAAGAAAAAGGACTTTGGGTCGTGAGCTCAGTGCTCTAAATGAAAAAGAAATGACTCTATGTGATAAATGAGATAAACAACACTAGGTCGTGAGCTCCGGGCTCTAAATGGAACCCAAATAACTCTTCGTCATAAATAAGAAAAACAACTCTAGGTGGAGAGCTCAGGCCTCTAAATGGAAAAGAAATGACACTAGGTCATAGATGAGAAAAAAGACTCTTGGTCTTAAACTCAGGGCTTTAAATGGAAATGAAATGACTTTGGGTCGTAAATGAGAAACAACAACTCTGGGTCGTGAGTTGAGGGCTATAAATCGAAAACAAAATGACTCTAGGTCAAAAATTAGAAAAACGACATTGGTCATGAGCTTAGGGTTCTAAATGGAAATGAAATGATTCTAGGTCATAAATGAGAAAAAATGACTCTAGGTCATAGATGAGAAAAACGACTTTGGGTCGTGAGCTTAGAGCTCTGAATGGAAAACAAAATACTCTGGTTCATAGATGAGAAAAGAAATGACTCTAGGTCATAATTGAGAAACAACAACTCTAGGTCGTGAACTCAGGGCTCTAAATGGAAAAGAAATGACTCTAGGTGATCATTGAGATAAACGACACTAGGTCATTGATTTGCGGAAAATAATCCAGTCGGGTCATTTAATCAAAAACATTTATAAAACCTATGACCTCATACTAGTGTAGCAAAGCTACTATAGTATAGTGGCTCTAGGGTCGAACTCTGGGATGGGTTTTCATTCTACCAGTGATATACTCATGATTAGAAATTGAATTTAATGATTTCCTTTATCAAAAACTTAAAGTTTAAAAGAAAATAAAATTTGTTTTGAAAGTGTTTGAAACTAAATTAACATAAAATAATTAAAAATGGAAGAAAGAAAGTTTCTCGGAGCTAAGGATTGCTAGGATCAAGTTTAGAATGCAAAGTGGAAAATTCCGGATTTTTCTCCTCGCATTGGGGATTTAACCTATAGTTATTTCCCGAACTGGTATAGGTTTAACAATGAAGATTTAATCCATAAAAGGTCAATAGAAATGGTAGTCAAGGTCCATTAATGGCTTTAGACACTATGGGTCTTCACCTTGAACCACTTTCCAATGGCTCGTACATGATAACTAATGGACTGATATGGATCTAGCAGTAAGCATCCACAGAGACCTGAAGCTTACCATGTATTAGCCATTCAAAGTGATTCTAAGGGATTTAAAGCAAAACTTTGGATTTAAGAGCCATTTATGAACTTCAACTACCTGTATTTAATGCACGAGCGTTTTCCACCTTTGCATCTGGACTTTTCACCTAGCTTCCTTCACTCCAAGAAACCAAGAGTTTAGCCTCTCATCCTCTGAGAAAACATCCTCAGAGGTTGTTTGGCTTCCAAGAAAAAGAAAATAGTAACGAGAAAATAGAAAATGAGAGAGCTCTGTATATTGCTAAGTGTTAAGCATAACACGCGTGATACATCTTCAAGAGGTGATTTCCACCCCTTATATAGTTTTTACAAAAGCAAAGCTTGTGATTGGCTTGTTACAAGGAGAAGAAAGGAAATTACATCAAAAAATACTTAAGAAAATATCTAAAGTGGAGTCGGCAAAAATAGAGGAGAATTAGCACCACGCATGGGGTGTGTGAAAATTTCGCACACCTGAAGGGGGTGTGCGAAACTCGCACACCATTCGCACACCTTTCGCACGGCTGAGGGGGTGTGCGAATTTCGCACACCTTTCGCACACCTGGAGCAGTTGTCTTCCGAAGGCCATAACTTCCTCATTTCAGCTCCAAATCGTACACGGTTTGAAGCGTTGGATTCTTGACTTCTTGAGATTTGAAATGATATATAGCATGTAAAAAATGGACTTCGGGAAGTGCTCCAAAAGTGCCAAAGAAGACTGTAGCTGCTGTCCTCTGATTTCCTCCTTGCTTCTCTTTGCTTTTCTTTGCTTTTCTTCGCTTTTCTTCTTTGGTTGGCTTGTCTTAATGATCCAAAAAGATGTCAAAACACTAAAACTAGCCACAAATATGATTAGAAGTCATTGCTAGGTCCTTAACATGCCAATTGGAATAAAGGTGAAGAATTACTACACAAAAGTGCTTAAAACATAATGACTTAAAGGTGTAAAATAGCACTTTTTGGGTAGTAATCACTCCCCCAAACTGACACATTGCTAGTCCCTGAGCAATGAAGGAGAGAAAAAGAAAGAAAAATAGATAATAATAATTCACAAAATCATGCTGATCACTCCAAAAAATAATCAAGTGGCATGATTGGATCAAACTCTCACATGGCAAGTTAAGGATATAAAACTCAATCATCAACAAGAGTTATCAGATAACTTACCAATCACAACTTGCAAAGAGCGGGCATTATGCAAATTTGAGTATCAAAATAATTTCCACTCCCAAAGGATCAACTCTTAATCTTCCACAAAAATCTAAGTGTTAAAGTGCTTAGTTTCCAGTTATAGTATGTCAAACTATATTCTCCCCCCAACTAAGGTTTTTCTCTAACTTTAGCAACACTACTCATATATAAAAGGCTAAGAACGCACCCCTTTTCTTTTTTTTTTTTCTTTATTATTATTATTATTATTATTATTATTATTTTTAGCATACTCCACCCATCCACCCATGTAACGAGCATTGAGGTCGGTGAACTCCCAACCAGTAAAGGCTTAGGGCACCAGGCTTTAAAGATTTTCACCATATACCCCTCGAACCTTGCTCGGGTTTCAAAGCAAGTGAAGCAAAAATTATTTTCATAAGACACATTGGCCTTCTATAAGGTGTCCCAACACTAATAGAATGAAGTCAATGGCACCAAGTCGAAAATTTCCTAAGTTTAGGGGGTGAGAAAGTTTTCCATCTTATAACTGGAATCTAATGTGTTCAGTGTGTGAAAAGATTAGAGTGGAAGACTTAAGATTGAAAACAAAAGGAGCTTCAACAATTTATCAACTTTAATAAGCATAATACAAACTCTGAGACTATGGCAATAAGATAAGAATTTAATTTCTCCCATTTACTTTTGAGAATTTATCTTTGAGAAAACAAAGAGAGTTTGCAAAAAAATTTTGTTAGCAAAATAATTTAACCAAAAATTCAACAAATTACTTCCTCAATTCTCCCCCCAACTAGGATGAACATTGTCCCCAATGTTCCAAAAACAAGCGATAATATAAGGGAGGAAGTAATACCTCCTGATAGTAAGGGACTCTGAATGAAGAGGAGAAACCACATGTTGCATAAGAAAAGAAAAATCATAAGAGTGATGAAAAGAGGAAATAAAATGGAATAGGTAAATACACAAAAAGAGAAGATGTCTATATAAACTGAGAGAGTACAATATACAAAATAAACATGGAGTACATCCAATCCCAGTATAAAAATGGTCCAAAATATATAAGACATCCAAGAACGTAGCATATAGATACAAAAAAGGGAGAGGAGTGATCGTATGATCAAGTAGTAGGCTCCTCTGGTGGATAGGAGGGGTCCTCCGCTGCAACTGTGGAAGGAACCGCTACAGCTGGAGCTGGTGGTGAAAGACCAAGGTGCTGCTGAATCTCACGGAGAATGAGAGTCTGCTAGTCCTGCTGAAACTGGAAGTGGTCCATCCGCTCCATAATGGCCGTCTAAGTAGTGGTCAAAGTCTGGAAAGAAGCGAGCAAGGCATGATACTCTGCACCAGGGATAGTAATGGGCAGCTCTAATGTAGGAGGAACAGCAGGTGGGGCATCAGATGATGGTGCCTCTGGTACTGGCTGTGGAGGAGCTGAAGTGGACGGAGCAGGAGGGACTTCCCTTGGCTCGGGAAGTTCTGGGGACTGGCGATGGAGCCAAATCTGAGTCCATTGGTCAAGAAAGAAGCTCTCTCGACAATGGCGGCGGGTCTCAGAATGAGGGTCTGCAGGAAAACCCATATGCGCCAAAACATGGCATAGCAGCCGAGGGAAAAGTAAAGGAATGGAGTCTGCCCTCGCAAGACGCCGCGTATGCACCTTCTCCTCAAAATGGAGGAGAGCGGCCATAATCAAATGATGGGGGCCAAAGTAATAGCCCTCAGAGATACGGAATAATGCCTCCATAATGGCCCCTCGCCTCTGCACTTTATGCTGAAGAGGAAAAAGATTGGCGCGAAGCACCACATCAACTAGGAGCATCTCTAGGGGAAGCTCTCTCCTCAAAATGGTCCTCTGGGAAGGTGTCCCTCGAGATAGGATACGAACCATGTCCCACTCAAAAAGTGGGGCCCAGCGTCTAAATGAAGCGGGATCTACTGGTGCAAAAGGGATATGGAAGGCATCGGCAATCTGTGCAGCCCCCAAAATACCCTGGCGTCCATCAATGGTAAAAAGGATCGAGGCTGGTACCAGGACGCCACGAGTAGTCATAGACTGGTAAAAGTCTAAAGCTACTCGAGGATAAAAGAACTGGGGCGGAGTCATAAAGAGTACAAGATGGTACCTCTCAAGTAGGCGGTATGAATCCCGCAACTCAGGCTGCTGTCGCATCAGAGAGTGATCGAAATATGTCTCGACATGAAAGTCTCTCGATCGGCAATCGGAGTTGCCCTCAATGGGCAAGCTGGGTCTAGGGCGCCTGGCGAAAGAAGGCTGAGACTGTGAATCCTGAGGTGCTCTGGAGGACTCTCCTGGCTCTGTAGTCTTGGCTTTCTTTGAAGGAGGACTCCGAGGTGGAATTTGTGTAGGGGCCACAGACGTGGCGGATGCTCTCCTCGTATGGTATCTGCTCTGAGGTGCTAAATCAGGTAAATGTGAGGGTGCATCAAGTGGGGCCCACACAGGGGCGGCTCTCTGACTGCTCTGGGGAGCTAAGGTAGATCCTCCTCGGGTCTTAGGCATGATGAAGTGATGAAATGAGGCTCAGAGGCTCGGAATTATGGAAGGTAGGGATGGAGAGGCTGAGATTTTCGCACAGGGGGGGTGGGTGTGCGAAATTTTCGCACAGGGTACTATTCACCCACGCGGTTGAAGAATTATGGCTTTTTTTTGAAATGGTGAAAATTTGTGGCTTTTGAGGATGGGAATTGCTGGCTTAGGTAGGACAAAGGTTTTTCATGGTGAATAGGCTTGGAAATTGGAGCTTTTCAAGTGGAAAATTGAAGAATTGAAGCTCCCATGGCTGGCGGCAATGGGTTTCTTAAGAAGAAACCATGGCTTGAATGCTTATGGTTTCGGCTTTGGTTGGGTAAGAACAGGGTTTGGATTGGATTATGGATGGATTTAGAGTGTTGGGTGAAGATTTGAAAGGATTTTGATGGTGGAAGGAGGTGGAATTGCCGAAAATGGAAGGTGATGAATAGTGGATGCCGCGGCTATGGAGTGGAGCTATGGATAATGGCTGCCATGGTGGTGTTGATGATGATGAATGATGAAGGAAAGGAGCTTGGTGGATGGAAATGGGTGGTCGGAGGAAAGGTTTTGAGAGAATTGAAGAAGAAGCTAAGATTTTGAAGTGGAGAACATAGCTTTTAAAGAGAAAAAATGAATTTCGCACAGGGGAAAATGGTGTGCGAAATTTTCGCATACCTGTGATTCTCCAAGACAGAGAGCATGGTTTTGAAAATTGGTGCAAAAAAACAAATTCGCACCGGGTTCGCATACCTGTGAAATTCGCACAAGGGACAGAGAGCATGCAATTTTTGAAAAGTGGTGCAAAAGCAAATTCGCACAGGGTAGGGGGTGTGCAAAATTTTCGCACACCACAAGGGGGTGTGCGAATTTTGCTGAATCTTATCTTTTTCTCCCCTGCTTTCCCCTGTTTTCACCAAGACTCCATTCTTCAAGCCTTCCCACCTACATGTTAACACAAAAAAAACAATTCAAACCATATTAGAATGAATTTAACGTCAAAAATAGAAATCAAAACATGCATAAATACAAGAAAACACTAGATTAAACTAAAATCAACTTAAAAGAAAACAAAAAGAGGATGAACTTTCTAGTCTTTGGAGAGACTAAGTTCAACCATGAACCAAGTGTTTTCATGTTGGAGGTGGTTCAAGGAGGATGAATTCCTCCTTGTCTCGGGAAAAAGATTCGATATAAGGCTTGAGACGATGCCCATTCACTTTGAAAGTTCGAGTGCTATTGAAGTTGAGTAGTTCCACTACTCCATTTGGTTGCACTTCATGAATTATGAAAGGACTCGTCCATCTTGATTTCAATTTTCCCGGAAAAAGATGAAGCTTAGAGTCATAAAGCAAGACTCTTTGCCCCTTGGCAAAATTCTTCTGATTTACCAATTGATCATGCCATTTCTTCAACCTCTCCTTTGCAATTTTTGAATTGAGGTAAGCATCATTCCTCATTTCCTCTAATTCATTCAAATCCAAACATCTTTTCAACCCGGCTCTTGTCAAATCCATGTTGAGCTTCTTGATTGCCCACCATGCTTTATATTCAATCTCCACTGGAAGATGGCACGCTTTGCCATAAACAAGGCGATAAGGAGACATTCCAAGAATGGTCTTGTAAGCGGTCCTATACGCCCATAAGGAATCTAGGAGCTTAATAGACCAATCCCTCCTATTCATATTCACCACCTTCATCAATATATTCTTGATCTCCCGGTTGGCTAACTCAACTTGGCCACTTGTTTGAGGGTGATAAGGTGTAGCTACCTTGTGCTTAATCCCATATTTGGCTAGAAGAGTCTCAAAAGGTTTATTGCAAAAGTGGGTTCCTCCATCACTTATAATGGCCTTAAGCACTCCAAATCTTGCAAAGATGTTGTCCTTGAGGAATTTAAGAACCACCTTGTGATCATTGCTCCTACATGGGATTGCTTCCACCCACTTAGAGACATAGTCCACTCCCACCAAAATGTAGGAATGTCCAAATGACATTGGAAATGGTCCCATGAAGTCTATCCCCCAAACATCAAAGACATCCACTATCAAGATGGGATTCAAGGGCATCATATTTCGGCGTGTAAGCTTACCAAGCCTTTGACACCGATCACATCCCTTGCACATAGAGTGGGCATCCTTGAAAAGAGAGGGCCACCAAAACCCTGATTGGATCACTTTCATAGCTGTTTTCTGGGAGGCAAAATGACCTCCACATGCACTATCATGGCAATGGGAAAGAATTCCTGATTGCTCTTGTTCAGGAACACATTTCCTTATGATTTGATCCGCACAATATTTGAAGAGAAAAGGCTCCTCCCAATAATAGGCATGGATCTTAGCAAAGAAATGCCTCTTGTCTTGGGCACTCCACTCGCTTGGAACTTCCCCAGTAACCAAGTAATTTGCAATGTGAGAATACCATGGGGCTACATCTATTGACATGAGAGACTCCTCAGGGAAGTCATCATTGATAGGCAGACCATGTGAGTCATGTGCTATCACAAGTCTTGACAAGTGGTCAGCTACCACATTTTCTACTCCCTTTTTATCCCGGATTTGGAGATTGAATTCTTGGAGCAAAATGATCCATCTTATCAATCTTGCCTTGGCATCTTGCTTGGTTAGCAAGTACTTCAAAGCGGAATGGTCAGTGAACACCACTATAGAGGACCCTACCAAATAGGCACGAAACTTATCCAAGGCAAAAACTACTGCCAACAAGTCCTTCTCAGTAGTTGTGTAGTTCCTTTGAGCCTCGTTCAAAGTTTTGCTCGCGTAATAAATCACATAGGGCTTTCCATCCTCTCTTTGCCCTAAAACAGCCCCCATAGCAAGATCACTTGCATCACACATTACCTCAAAAGGTAATTTCCAATTTGGGGCTCTCACTATTGGTGCAGTTGTGAGGAATTGCTTCAGTTCCTCAAAACTCTTCTGACACTTCTCATCCCACACAAACTTGGCATCCTTTACCAAGAGTTCACAAAGAGGCTTTGAGATTTTTGAGAAATCCTTAATGAACCTCCTATAGAACCCGGCATGTCCTAGGAATTGCCTAATTCCTTTAACATTTGTGGGAGGTGGCAACTTAACAATTAGCTCCACCTTTGCCTTATCTACCTCAATGCCATTTTTGGAGATTACATGTCCTAAGACAATGCCTTGTTGTACCATAAAATGGCACTTCTCCCAATTTAGCACTAGGTCTTTCTCAATACATCTGTGGAGAACTACTTCTAAGTGTAACAAACACTCCTCAAAAGAACTTCCATAAATAGTGATGTCATCCATGAAGACTTCCATGATGCGTTCTACCATATCACTGAAGATGCTTAGCATACATCTTTGGAAAGTTGCAGGAGCATTACATAAACCAAATGGCATTCTCCTATACGCAAAAGTACCAAAGGGGCATGTGAAGGTTGTCTTTTCTTGATCTTCCAAATCAATCTCTATTTGGAAGTACCCCGAGTAACCATCTAGAAAACAGTAGAAAGGATGTCCTGAGACTCTCTCAAGGACTTGGTCCATGAAAGGCAATGGGAAATGGTCCTTCCTAGTCACTGAATTCAACCTCCTGTAGTCTATACACACCCTTCATCCTGAGGTAGGACGTGTAGCGACTTCCTCCCCTTTCTCATTCTGGATCACAGTGATTCCAGATTTCTTTGGAAGTACTTGGGTGGGGCTCACCCACAAGCTATCTGAAATGGGATATATGATCCCTGCTTGTAGTAGCTTCAGAACTTCACCCCTCACCACCTTTTGCATGTGAGGATTCAACCTCCTCTGGGGCTGTCTTACTGGTTTTGCATCTTCCTCCATATAGATATGGTGGGTGCACACCAAAGGACTAATCCCTTTCAGATCAAAAATTTGCCATCCAATGGCTTTCTTGCATTTTCTGAGGACTCCCAAAAGATTATCCTCTTGATCACTTGTGAGATTTGAAGAGACCACCACTGGACATTTCTCATCTTCCTCCAAATATGCATACTTCAAATTAACAGGAAGTGGCTTCAAAACAAGCTTTGGAGGGTCCTCCATAGCTGCTCCTTGTGAGTCCTCCTTATTGAACAGTGGTAAGATCTCTTCCCATCTCCTTCAAGGAGACATGGTAGCTAACACATCAGAGGGTTCAGGTAACCCTTCTTCAAGCACTTCAAGGCTTTCATTCAAGCTCTCTTCTAAGCTCTTGTCACAATGCTCTTCAACCAAGGTGTTGATCAGGCACACCTCCTCCAATCCTTCATCTTCTTCTGGGTGAAGATGCCTCTTGCAAAGATGGAATATGTTTAATTCCAAGGTCATGTTTCCAAATGTGAGTTGCATCACCCCATTTCTACAATTGATGACGGCATTGGAGGTAGGCAGGAAAGGTCTCCCAAGGATGATTGGCACGTAATTGGCTTCCATAACAGTGGGATCGGTATCAAGCACAACAAAATCCATGGGATAGTAGAATTTGTCCACTTGAACTAGAACATCCTCTATCACCCCCCTTGGGATTTTGACAGATCTATCAGCTAAGGAGAGAGTGATGGCTGTGGGCTTCAATCCTCCAAGTCCCAGTTGCTTGTACACAGAGTACGGGAGCAAATTCACACTTGCCCCCAAGTCTAGTAAAGCTTTCTCCACTAGTGTCCCTCCAATGTTGACTGCAATGGTGGGGCAACCCGAATCTTTATACTTAACTGGAGACTTACTCTGAATGATAGCACTTACTTGCTCAGTGAGGAATGCATTATTTGTCACATGTAGCCCTCTCTTGACCGTGCACAAGTCCTTCAGAAACTTTGCATATGTGGGGACTTGCTTGATCATATCAAGTAAGGGTATATTCACCTTCACTTGTCTCAAGACTTCAAGAATTTCTGATGAATTCTTGATTTCCTTCTTTCCATGTAAAGCTTGAGGAAAAGGGGGAGGCATATGTTTCTTCATCATATCTTCTTTAATCACTATCCTCGGCTCTTCTTCAATGCTTGATTTGGATGCACTTTTCTTCCCACTCTCCTCTTCTTGGTTATTGCTCTCTTTAACCAAGGTTTTCTTTGACAAAGGTTCTTCATCTTGCCTCACCTTAGGCAAGGGTTGATCAACCTCCTTTCCACTCCTCAAGGTGATCACAGCTTTGACTTCCCTCAACTTTGAAGAATCCCCCTCTTGGGTTTCAACTTCATGAACACCCTTTGGATTTTGGCTTGGTTGAGAGGGGAACTTTTCTTTCTCATTCACTGTGTTGAGGTTGGTAAGCCTAGAGATGGAGTATTGAATATTATCTATCTTCTGATATAGATCATTTTGCATCCCATCCATTCTCTTATTTAGAGAACTCTCAACATTCTCAATCTTTTGGTGCTTTTGGGAGTTGATTGCCCTTTGTTCACCCACAAAGTCATTCATGACTTTGCTTAGGTTTGCAATGGCTTGCTCCACTGAAGAGGTTTGTTAAGGTGCTTGAGTTTGGGCTTGTGGTTGGTATGGAGGTGGTCTTGGTTTCCAAGAAAAATTTGGATGGTTTCTCCAGCTTCAATTATAGGTGTTTCCATAAGGTGCATTGTTGTTAGGCCTAAATTACCCCACAACATTGGCTTGATCACCTAACATCTCCCTCACAGCTGGCATGGTTGGGCACTCATCTACCACATGGTCACATGATTGGCAAATGGTGCATGGCATGGCATGGGCTTGAGTCTCGGAAATGGCTTGGACTTCATGCATCTTTTTCAACTCAAGTTCTTCCAACCTCCTTGCTATTGTTGCCACCTTAGCTTTCATGTCCATGTCTTCACTTAACATGTACATTCCACCCTTTGGATTTACAGGAGCTTTCATCCTTCCCAATTCCTTTGAGTTGGGCTCATCCCATCCTCTTGTTACCTCAGATACATAACTTAAAAAATCCATGGCTTCTTCCGGATTCTTACTCATAAAATCTCCCCCACACATGGTTTCAAGAATTTGCTTCATGGAGGAAGACATTCCATCATAGAAATAGCTCACCAAGAGCCATGTATCAAAGCCATGATGAGGACAAGCATTGATGGCCTCCATATACCTTTCCCAACATTCATGGAACTTCTCATTTTCTTTTGCAGAAAAGTTTGAGATTTGCCTCTTTAACCCATTGGTCCTATGGGTGGGGAAAAATTTCTTCAAAAATTCAGCCTGAAGATCAACCCAATTCCTTATGCTCCTTGGCCTTAAAGAATTAAGCCATATTTTTGCCTTGTCCTTCAAAGTGAAAGGGAATAGCTTGAGTCTCATCAAGTCTATTGAAGGTCCTCCCTCTCTAAAGGTATTGCACACCTCCTCAAACTCCTTGATGTGGGCATATGGATTCTCACTCTCCATTCCATGGAAATTTGGTAGAAGGGGCACAATATGGGGCCTTATAATAAGCTGCTCAAGAGGAGGTATTATGCATGAGGGTGCACTCATCCTTGGTGGGTGCATTCTATCCCTCATGGATAGATATGCATTTGGATTTCCCCCTTGACCTTGTTGAGAATTCTGATCCTCTTGTGGAGGGTCCATGATGTTTACACAGATATCCAACTCTGTGTCTTGAGGATTCTCAATCCTTACTAATCTTCCCTCTTGGTCCCGAATCCAATAGGGCATGCACAAATCACTACTTACCTAAAAACAAAACAAAGACAACAAAAACACAAGAAAACTAGAAGAAAGTTAAAGTTAGAAAGAAAAAGAAATTCTACAATTAAAAGAAAGGAAATAAAGTTAGTGAAAAAGGAATTCACCAAACTTGTGATAAAAATCACAAGTAGCCTCTAAAAGGTTGTATCACTGTATCGTGGCACCATCCCCAGCAATGGCGCCATTTTGATTCGCGAAAAATAATCCAGTCGGGTCATTTAATCAAAAACATTTATAAAACCTATGACCTCATACTAGTGTAGCAAAGCTACTATAGTATAGTGGCTCTAGGGTCGAACTCTGGGATGGGTTTTCATTCTACCAGTGATATACTCATGATTAGAAATTGAATTTAATGATTTCCTTTATCAAAAACTTAAAGTTTAAAAGAAAATAAAATTTGTTTTGAAAGTGTTTGAAACTAAATTAACATAAACTAATTAAAAATGGAAGAAAGAAAGTTTCTCGGAGCTAAGGATTGCTAGGATCAAGTTTAGAATGCAAAGTGGAAAATTTCGGATTTTTCTCCTCGCATTGGGGATTTAACCTATAGTTATTTCCCGAACCGGTATAGGTTTAACAATGAAGATTTAATCCATAAAAGGTCAATAGAAATGGTAGTCAAGGTCCATTAATGGCTTTAGACACTATGGGTCTTCACCTTGAACCACTTTCCAATGGCTCGTACATGATAACTAATGGACTGATATGGATCTAGCAGTAAGCATCCACAAAGACCTGAAGCTTACCATGTATTGGCCATTCAAAGTGATTCTAAGGGATTTAAAGCAAAACTTTGGATTTAAGAGCCATTTATGAACTTCAACTACCTGTATTTAATGCACGAGCGTTTTCCACCTTTGCATCTGGACTTTTCACCTAGCTTCCTTCACTCCAAGAAACCAAGAGTTTAGCCTCTCATCCTCTGAGAAAACATCCTCAGAGGTTGTTTGGCTTCCAAGAAAAAGAAAATAGTAACGAGAAAATAGAAAATGAGAGAGCTCTGTATATTGCTAAGTGTTAAGCATAACACGGGTGATACATCTTCAAGAGGTGATTTCCACCCCTTATATAGTTTTTACAAAAGCAAAGCTTGTGATTGGCTTGTTACAAGGAGAAGAAAGGAAATTACATCAAAAAATACTTAAGAAAATATCTAAAGTGGAGTCGGCAAAAATAGAGGAGAATTCGCACCACGCATGGGGTGTGTGAAAATTTCGCACACCTGAAGGGGGTGTGCGAAATTCGCACACCATTCGCACACCTTTCGTACACCTGGAGCAGTTGTCTTCCGAAGGCCATAACTTCCTCGTTTCAGCTCCAAATCATACACGGTTTGAAGCGTTGGATTCTTGACTTCTTGAGCTTTGAAATGATATATAGAATGTAAAAAATGGACTTCGGGAAGTGCTCCAAAAGTGCCAAAGAAGACTACAGCTGCTGTCCTCTGATTTCCTCCTTGCTTCTCTTTGCTTTTCTTTGCTTTTCTTCGCTTTTCTTCTTTGGTTGGCTTGTCTTAATGATCCAAAAAGATGTCAAAACACTAAAACTAGCCACAAATATGATTAGAAGTCATTGCTAGGTCCTTAACATGCCAATTGGAATAAAGGTGAAGAATTACTACACAAAAGTGCTTAAAACATAATGACTTAAAGGTGTAAAATAGTACTTTTTGGGTAGTAATCAGTCATGAGCTCCGAGGTCTAAATGGTAACAAAATGACTCTGGTTCATAAATGAGAAAAACGACTACGGGTCATGAGTTGAGGGCTATAAATCGAAAACAAAATGACTCTAGGTCAAAAATTAGAAAAACTACAATGGTCATGAGCTTAGGGTTCTAAATGGAAAAGAATGACTCTAGGTCATAAATGAGAAAAAACGACTATGGGTCATGAGCTTAAGACCTTAAATGGAAAAGAAACGACTCTAGGTCATAGATGAGAAAAACCACTTTGGGTCGTGAGCTTAGAGCTCTGAATGGAAAACAAAATACTCTGGTTCATAGATGAGAAAAACGACTCTTGGTCTTGAGCTTAGGGCTCTAAATGGAAAAGAAATGACTCTAGGCCATAATTGAGAAACAACGACTCTAGGTCGTGAACTTGACACTCTAAATGGGAAAGAAATTACTCTAGGTGATCACTAAGATAAACGACTCTAGGTCGTGAGCTATGAGCTCTAAATGAAACCCAAATCACTCTAGGTCATAAACGAGAAAAACAAATCTAGGTTATGTGCTCAGGGCTCTAATTGGAAAAGAAATGACTTTGGGTCATAAATGAGAATAACGATTTTGGGTCCTGAGCTCAGGGCTCTAAATGGAAAAGAAATGACTCTGTGTCATAAATGAGAAAAACAACTTCGGGTCGTGAGCTTAGGGCTCTAAGTGGAAAAGAAAAGACTCTGGGTCATGAATGAGAAAAAAATGACTCTCGGTCATGACCTCAAGACTTTAAATGTAAAAGAAAAGACTTTGGGTCATAGATGAGAAAAAGGACTTTGGGTCGTGAGCTCAGTGCTCTAAATGAAAAAGAAATGACTGTAGGTGATAAATGAGATAAACAACACTAGGTCGTGAGCTTCGAGCTCTAAATGGAACCCAAATCACTCTTCGTCATAAATGAGAAAAACGACTCTAGGTGGAGAGCTCAGGGCTCTAAATGGAAAATAAATGACACTAGGTCATAGATGAGAAAAAGGACTCTTGGTCTTGAACTCAGGGCTTTAAATGGAAATGAAATGACTTTGGGTCGTAAATGAGAAACAACGACTCTGGGTTGTGAGCTCATGGCTCTAAATCGAAAAGAAATTGTTGTGGGTCATAAAGTAGAAAAAGTACTCTATGTCGTGAGTTCCGGGCTCTAAATAGAAAAGCAATGACTCTGGGTCATAAATGAGAAAAAACGACTCTAGGTCTTGAGCTCAAAGCTCTAAATGGAAAAGTAATGACTCTAGGTCATAAATGAGAAAGAACGGCTTTGGGTCATGAGCTCAGGGCTCTAAATGGAAAAGAAATGACTCTGGGTCGTAGATGAGAAAAACGACTTTGGGTTAGAGGCTTACGGCTCTAAATGGAAAAGAAATGACTTTAGGTTATAAATGAGATAAAAAAGTGTTGGTCGTGAGCTTCGAGCTCTAAATGGTAACGAAATGGCTCTGGGTTATAAATGAGAAAAATGACTACGGGTCGTGAGCTCAGGGCTCTAAATGGAAAATAAATGACTTTGGGTCATAAATAAAAAAGAACAACTATAGGTCGTGAGCTTAGGGCTCTAAATGGAAAAGAAATGAGTCTGGGTCATAAATGAGAAAAGTAACTCTAGGTCATGAGCTTCTGGCTGTAAACTGAAAACAAATGACTCTAAGTCATAAATGAGAAAAACGACTTAAGGTCCGGAGCTCAGGGCTCTAAACGGAAAATAAAGGACTCTAGGTCATAGACGAGAAAAATGACTCGGGGTCGTGAGGCCAAGGCTTTAAATGAAAAAGAAATGACTCTAGGTGATAAATGAGACAAATGACTCTAGGTCGTGAGCTCCAAGCTCTAAATTGAACTCAGATCACTCTAGTTTATAAATGAGAAAAACGACTTTAGATTGTGAGCTCACGGCTCTAAATGGAAAAGAAATGACTCTGGATCATCAATGAGAAAAACGACTCTTAGTCTTGAGCTCGAGGCTCTAAATGGAAAAGAAATTACTCAGGTGATAACTAAGATAAACGACTCTAGGTCGTGAGCTCCGGGCACTAAATGGAATCCAAATCACTCTAGGTCATAAACGAGAAAAACAACTCTAGGTCATGTGCTCAGGGCTCTAATTGGAAAAGAAATGACTTTGAGTCATAAATGAGAATAACGATTTTGGGTCCAGAGCTCAGGGCTCTAAATGGAAAAGAAATGACTCTATGTCATAAATGAGAAAAACAACTTTGGGTTGTGAGCTCAAGGCTCTAAGTGGAAAAGTAAAGACTCTAGGTCATGAATGAGAAAAAAACGACTCTCGGTCATGAGCTCAAGGCTTTAAATGTAAAAGAAAATCTTTGGGTCATAGATAAGACAAAGGACTCTGGGTCATGAGCTTAGTTCTCTAAATGAAAAAGAAATGACTCTAGGTGATAAATGAGATAAACAACACTAGGTTGTGAGCTCCGGGCTCTAAATGGAACCCAAATCACTCTTCATCATAAATGAGAAAAACAACTCTAGGTGGTGAGCTCAGGGCTCTAAATGGAAAAGAAATGACACTAGGTCATGGATGAGAAAAATGACTCTTGGTCTTGAACTCAGGGCTTTAAATGGAAATGAAATGACTTTAGGTCGTAAATGAGAATAACAACGACTCTGGGTTGTGAGCTTAGGGCTCTAAATAAAAAAGAAATGGTTGTGGGTCATAAAGTAGAAAAAGTACTCTATGTTGTGAGTTCCGGGCTCTAAATGGAAAAGAAATGACTATAGGTCATAAATGAGAAAAAATGACTCTAGGTCTTGAGCTTCAAGCTTTAGATGGAAACAAAATGACTCTAGGTCATAAATAAGAAAAACGACTCTTGGTCATGAGCTCAGGGCTTTAAATGTAAAAGAAAATACTCTGAGTCATAAATGAGAGAAACGACTTTAAGTCATGAGCTCAAGGCTCTGAATGGAAAATAAATGACTCTGGGTCATAAATGAGAAAGAACTACTATGGGTCGTGACCTCAGGGCTCTAAATGGAAAAGAAATGAGTCTGGGTCATAAATGAGAAAAGTAACTCTAGGTCATGAGCTTCTGGCTCTAAACTGAAAACAAATGACTTTAGGTCATAAATGAGAAAAATGACTCTAGGTCGTGAGCTCTGGGTTCCAAATGGAAAGGAGATGACTCTAGTTCATAAATGAGAAAAACGACTTAGGGTCCGGAGCTCAGGGCTCTAAATGGAAAAGAAATGACTCTAAGTCATAGACGAGAAAAATGACTCAGGGTCGTGAGGCCAAGGCTCTAAATGAAAAAGAAATGACTCTGGGTGATAAATGAGATAAACGACTCTAGGTCGTGAGCTCCGGGCTCTAAATGGAACCCAGATCACTCTAGTTTATAAATGAGAAAAATGACTCTTGGTCTTGAGCTCGAGGCTCTAAATGGAAAAGAAATTACTCTAGGTGATAACTAAGATAAACGACTCTAGGTCGTGAGCTCCAGGCACTAAATGGAATCCAAATCACTCTAGGTCATAAATGAGAAAAACAACTCTAGGTCATGTGCTCAGGGCTCTAATTGGAAAAGAAATGACTTTCGGTGATAAATGAGAATAACGATTTTGGGTCTAGAGCTCAGGGCTCTAAATGGAAAAGAAATGACTCTGTGTCATAAATGAGAAAAACAACTTTGGGTCATGAGCTCAAGGCTCTAAGTGGAAAAGAAAAGACTCTAGGTCATGAATGAGAAAAAAACGACTCTCGGTCATGAGCTCAAGGCTTTAAATGTAAAAGAAAATACTCTGGGTCATAGATAAGACAAAGGACTTTGGGTCATGAGCTTAGTGCTCTAAATGAAAAAGAAATGACTCTAGGTGATAAATGAGATAAACAACACTAGGTCGTGAGCTCCGGGCTCTAAATGGAACCCAAATCACTCTTCATCATAAATGAGAAAAACAACTCTAGGTGGTGAGCTCAGGGCTCTAAATGGAAAAGAAATGACACTAGGTCATAGATGAGAAAAATGACTCTTGGTCTTGAACTCAGGGCTTTAAATGGAAATGAAATGACTTTGGGTCGTAAATGAGAATAACAATGACTCTGGGTTGTGAGCTTAGGGCTCTAAATCGAAAAAAAAATGGTTGTGGGTCATAAAGTAGAAAAAGTACTCTATGTCGTGAGTTCCGGGCTCTAAATGGAAAATAAATGACTCTAGGTCATAAATGAGAAAAAATGACTCTAGGTCTTGAGCTCCAAGCTTTAGATGGAAACAAAATGACTCTAGGTCATAAATAAGAAAAACGACTCTTGGTCGTGAGCTCAGGGCTTTAAATGTAAAAGAAAATACTCTGAGTCATAAATGAGAAAAACGACTTTAAGTCGTGAGCTCAGGGCTCTAAATGGAAAATAAATGACTCTGGGTCATAAATGAGAAAGAACTACTATGGGTCGTGACCTCAGGGCTCTAAATGGAAAAGAAATGAGTCTGGGTCATAAATGAGAAAAGTAACTCTAGGTCATGAGCTTCTGGCTCTAAACTGAAAACAAATGACTTTAGGTCATAAATGAGAAAAATGACTCTAGGTTGTGAGCTCTGGGTTCCAAATGGAAAGGAGATGACTCTAGTTCATAAATGAGAAAAACGACTTAGGGTCCGGAGCTCAGGGCTCTAAATGGAAAAGAAACGACTCTAGGTCATAGATGAGAAAAACGACTCGGGGTCGTGAGGCCAAGGCTCTAAATGAAAAAGAAATGACTCTGGGTGATAAATGAGATAAACGACTCTAGGTCCTGAGCTCTGGGCTCTAAATGGAACCCAGATCACTCTAGTTTATAAATGAGAAAAATGACTTTAGGTTGGGAGCTTAGGGCTCTAAATGGAAAAGAAATGACTCTGGGTCATAAATCAGAAAAATGACTCTTGGTCTTGAGCTCGAGGCTCTAAATGGAAAAGAATTGACTCTAGGTGATAATTAAGATAAACAACTCTAGGTCCTGAGCTCTGAGCACGAAATGGAATCCAAATCACTCTAGGTCATAAATGATAAAAACAACTCTAGGTTATGAGCTCAGGGCTCTAATTGGAAAAGAAATGACTCTGGATCATAAACAAGGAAAAACCGACTCGGGGTCGTGAGCTCAAGGCTTTAAATGTAAAAGAAAAGACTCTAGGTCATGGATGAGAAAAGGGACTCTAGGTTGTGAGCTGAGGGCTCTAAATGAAAAAGAAATGACTCTAGGTGACAAATGAGATAAACGACTTTAGGTCGTGAGCTCCGGGCTCTAAATGGAACCCAAATCAACTAGGACATAAATGAGAAAAACGAATCTAGGTCGTCAGCTCAGGGCTCTAAATGGAAAAGAAATGACTCTGGGTCATAGATAAGGAAAACAACTCTAGGTCGTGAGCTCAGGGGTTTGAGTGGAAAAGAAATGATTCCAGGTTATAAATGAGATAAACAAGTCTAGGTCGTGAGCTCTGAGCTCTAAGTGGAAACGAAATGACTTTTGGTCATAAATGAGAAAAACGAGTCTAGCTCATTAGCATAGGGCACTAAATGGAAAACAAATGACTCTGGCCCTTAAATAAGATAAACGACTTTAGGTCGTGAGCTCAGGGCTTTAAATGGAAAAGCAATGACTCTAGGTCATAAATAAGAAAAAACGACAATGGGTCGTGAGCTCAAGGCTCTAAATGGAAAAGAAATGACTCTAGGTCATAAATGAGAAAAACAACTCTAAGTCATGAGCACCAAGGCTTTAAATGGAAAAGAAATGACTTTGGGTCAAAAATGAGAAACAACGACTCTTGGTCGTTATCATAGGCCTCTAAATGGAGAAAAAAGGACTCTGGGTCATAGATGGGAAAAACAACTCTGGGTAGTGAGATGAGGGCTCTAAATGGAAAAGAAATGAATATGGGTTATAAATGAGATAAATGAGTCTAGGTTGTGAGCTTTGGGCCCTAGATGGAAACGAAATGACTCTAGGTCATAAATGAGAAAAACGACTCTATGTCATGAGCTCAAGGCTCTAAATGGAAAAGATATGACCTTGGGTCATAAATGAGAAAAAATGTTTATGGGTCGTTTTTTCTCATTTATGACCCAGAGTACTTTTTCTCATTTATGATCTTACTCTTGGCCATAAATAAGATAAACGACTTTGGGTCGTGAACTCGGGGCTCTAAATGGAAAAGAAATGACTCTGGGTCATAAATGAGAAAAAACGACTATGGTTCGTGAGTTCAAGGCTTTAAACAGAAAAGAAATGACTGTGGGTCATAAATGAGAAAAACGACTCTAGGTCATGTGCTTCAGGCTCTAAATGGAAAAGAAATGACTTTGGGTCATAGATGAGAAAAATGACTTTGCATCCTGAGCTCAAGGCTCTAAATGGAAAAGAAATGACTCTGGGTCATAAATGATAAAAAATGAGTCAAGGTCGTGAGCTCAAGGCTCGCAATGGAAAAGATGACTCTGGGTCATAAATAAGAAAAACAACTTCGGGTCGTGCGCTCAAGTCTTTAAATGGAAAAGAAAAGACTCTGGGTCATAAATGAGGAAAAAACCAACTCTGTGTTGTGAGCTCAAGGCTTTAAATGTAAAAGAAAAGACTCTAGATCATTGATGAGAAAAAAGACTTTAGGTCATGAGCATAGGGTTCTAAATAAAAAAGAAATTACTCTAGGTTATAAATGAGATAAACAACACTAGGTCATGAGCTCCGATCTCTAAATAGAACCCTAATCACTCTAGGTCATAAATGATAAAAACAACTCTAGGTCGTGAGTTAAGGGCTCTAAATGGAAAAGAAATGACTCTGGGTCATAGATGAGAAATATGACTTTGTTTCATCAGCTCAGGGCTTTGAATGGAAAATTAATGACTCTGGGTTATAAATCTGATAAACAAGTCTTGATCATTAGCTCCAAACTCTAAATGGTAACGAAATGACTCTGGGTTATCAATGAGAAAAATGACTATGGGTCATGATCTCAGGGCTCTAGATCGAAAACAAAATGACTCTAGGTCATAAATAAGAAAAATGACTTTGGGTTCTAAATGGAAAACAAATGACTTTGGGTCATAAATGAGAAAAAACGACTATGGGTCATGAGCTCAGGGCCCTAAATGGAAAAGAAATGAATTTGGGTCATAGATGAGAAAAACGACTTTCTGTCCTAAGCTTAGGGCTCTGAATGAAAAAGAAATGACTTTGGGTCATAGATGAGAAAAACGACTTTGTGTCCTAAGCTCAAGGCTCTAAATGGAAAAGAAATGACTCTGGGTCATAAATGACAAAAATGAGTCAGGGTCGTGAGCTCAAGGCTCACAATGGAAAAGATGACTCTGGGTCATAAATGAGAAAAACAACTCCGGGTCGTGAGCTCAGGGCTCTAAATGGAAAAGAAAAGACTGTGGGTGATAAAAGAGAAAAAAACGACTATGGGTTGTGTTCTCAAGGCTTTAAATGTAAAAGAAAATACTCTGGGTCATAGATGAGAAAAAAAACTCTGGGTCATGAGCTTAGGGCTCTAAATGAAAAATAAAAGACTCTAGGTTATAAATGAGATAAACAACACTTGGTCATGAGCTCTGGGCTTTAAGTGGAACCCAAATCACTCTAGGTCATAAATGATAAAAATGACTCTAGGTCATGAGCTAAGGGCTCTAAATGGAAAACAAATGACTTTGGATCATAGATGAGAAACACGACTCTTGGTCTCTAACTGATTCGTCCCCAATTGGTGTCTTCTAATTCAGTCCTCAGACAGGAGTTATCAACAAAATTTATAAGCCTATTTCACCATATACTAGGGTAGCATAGCTAGCATAGCATAGTGGTTCTAAGATCATTCACTAGGATGGGTTTTCATTTCACACTTGATATTAGTTTAAAGAATTGGATTGGTGCTTTTTCTTTTCTAAGTTAGCTTTAAAAGAAAACATAAACTTTGGTTTGAAAAAGGTTGGTTTTAAACTGACCAAAAATAGTAAATGGTTTTAATTACAAAGAAAATGGTATCTTGGAGTTTCAAGTCACTACGTTCAAGCCCCTTATACAAAAGTGGAGATTTTGGATCTTTCCTCGCATTGGGGATTTAACCTATAGTTATCCTCCTAACCGGTGTGTTACAGTTGCTTCTCATTAATGGTTTCAACGCCAAATCCCTCTCACTAATGCATCTTGCTTGCAATGGCTCGTACCTCTCACTTAGCATTTTCCATTCAAGGTGATCCTTAACCTCGGGTTACCCTTCAAAAGCTCGTAAGAGATAACTAATGGATGTCTCCTTAGAGTCCAAAAGCTTACCAAGTGTTGGCTATTCTAGAAAATCCTACCTTTAAACCACCTCCCAAAGGCTCGCAAGAGATAAACTAGTGTAACTCAATGGATGGAGTCCACTTGCCTTACCAAGTGTTGGCCCAGGTGATTTTAAGGCTTTTTAAGTTAACTAAAAATATAAAAACCATTAACGGGTCACAACTTCCTCTTCATTAAAAACTGAAACAAGGAAAACTCCCACTTTTGTAGTCGGGTCCCTTACCTAGCTCTCT
This sequence comes from Vitis cinerea var. helleri x Vitis rupestris, assembly GCA_945999865.1. Lineage (NCBI taxonomy): Eukaryota > Viridiplantae > Streptophyta > Magnoliopsida > Vitales > Vitaceae > Vitis > Vitis cinerea var. helleri x Vitis rupestris. The sequence goes on from OX253915.1 coordinate 16,005,435, forward strand.
TCAATCCAAGAAACAAAAAGCCTAGCCACTCATCCTCTGAGAAAACATCTTCAGAGGATGTTTTGCTAGAAAGAAAAATACAATCAAAACGAGTAGGTAAGGTAGAGAAAAGCTATGTATATTTCTTACTAAAACATGTACAAGTGATCTCCTTTCCAATGTCTTCCAAGGTTCAGAGAGATGAGAGATATGAGAAATATATTACAAGGAGATATCTTAGGATATATAAAGAGAGATATTTTCAACCTCTTAATTAGATATCCTAAATATCTTAAAAGATCTTCAACTGATTACAAGGAGAGAATTGATAATTACACCAAATATCCTAAGGTAAAAATCTAATGGAGTCAGTGTAAAATATCTAAATGGAAAAGAAATGACTCTGGGTGATAAATGAGATAAACGACTGTAGGTCGTGAGCTCCGGGCTATAAATGGGACCCAAATCACTCTAGGTCATAAATGAGAAAAACTATTCTAGGCTGTGAGCTTAGGGCTCTAAGTGCAATAGAAATTATTCTAGGTCATAGATGAGATAAACGACTCTGGTCATAAGGTTAGGGCTCTAAATGGAAAAGAAATGACTCTGGAACATAAATTAGAAACAACGACTCTAGGTCAATGAGCTTAGGGCTCTGAATTGGAAAGAACTGACTCTAGGTCATAGATGAGAAAAATGACTTTGGGTTCTGAGCTCAGGGCTGTGAATGTAAAAGAGATAACTCGAGGTTATAAATGAAATAAACGAGTCTAGGTCATGTGCCCCGAGTTCTAAATGGAAACGAATTGACTTTGGGTCATAAAATAGAAAAACGACTTTGGGTCGTGAGCTTAGGCCTCTAAATGGAAAACAAATGACTCTGGGTTCTGAGCTCAGGGCTCTAAATGGAAAAGAAATGCCTTTGGGTCCTAAATGAGAACAAACGACTATGGGTCGTGAGCCCAGGGCTCTAAATGGAAAAGAATGACTCTGGGTCATAAATGAGAAAAATGACTCTAGGTCATGATCTTCAACCTCTAAATGGAAAAGAAATACTCTAGGTTATAAATGAGAAAAATGACCCCAGGTCATAAGCAGAGGCCTCTAAATGGAAAAGAAATCACTCTGGGTCATAAATGAGAAAAACGACTTTGGGTCATGAGCTTCCAGCTTTAAATCGAAAAGAAATTACTCGGGCCACAAATGAGGAACACGACTCTAGGTCATGAGCTTCAACGTCTAAATTGAAAAGAAATGACTCTGGGTCATAAATGAGAAAAATGACCCTATGTCATGAGCTCGGAGCTCTAAATGGAAAAGAAATGACTTTGGGTTAAAAATGAGATAAACAAACCTAGGTTATGAGCTCCGAGCCTTAAATGATAACGAAATGACTCTAGGTCAGAAATGACAAAAATTACTTTGGGTCATGTGCTCAGAGCTCTAAATGGAAAATAAATTACTCTAGGACATAAATTAAAAACAACGACTCTAGGTTGTGAGCTCAGGGCTCTAAATGGGAAAGAAGTGACTCTAGGTCATAGATGAGAAAAATGACTCTGGGTTCTGAGCTTAGGGTTGTGAATGTAAAAGAGATGACTCAGGGTTATAAATGAAATAAATGAGTCTAGGTCATGTGCCTCAAGCTCTAAATGGAAGCGAATTGACTTTGGGTCATAAAATAAAAAAACAACTCTGGGTCGTGAGCTTAGGTCTCTTAATGGAAAACAAATGACTCTGGGTCACAAATGAGAAAAATGACTTTGGGTTGTGACCTCAAAGCTCTAAATGGAAAAGAAATGACTTTGGGTCATAAATGAGAACAAATGACTATGGGTCTTGAGCTCAGGGCTCTAAATGGAAAAGAAATGACTCTAGTTCATAAATGAGAAAAATGACTCTAGGTCATGATCTTCAACCTCTAAATGGAAAAGAAATTACTTTAGGTTATAAATGAGAAAAATGACCCCAGGTCATGGGTTGAGGGCTCTAAATGGAAAAGAAATCACTTTGGGTCATAAATGAGAAAAATGACTTTGGGTCATGAGCTTTCAGCTCTAAATCGAAAAGAAATTACTCAGGCCACAAATGAGGAACACGACTCTAGGTCATGAGCTTCAGAGTCTAAATTGAAAAGAAATGGCTCTGGGTCATAAATGAGAAAAATGACTCTAGGTCATGAGCTCGGAGCTCTAAATGGAAAATAAATGACTTTGGGTTAAAAATGAAATAAATGAACCTAGGTCGTGAGCTCTAAGCCTTAAATGATAACGAAATGACTCGAGGTCAGAAATGACAAAATTGACTTTAGGTCATGTGCTTAGAGCTCTAAATGGAAAAGAAATTACTTTGGGTGATAAATGAGATAAATGAATGTAGGTCGTGAGCTCTGGGCTATAAATGAGACCCAAATCACTCTAGGTCATAAATGAGAAAAACTACTCTAGGTTGTGAGCTAAGGGCTCTAAGTGGAATATAAATTATTCTGGGTCATAGATGAGAAAAACGACTCCTGGTCTTGAGATCAGGGCTCTAAATGGAAAATAAATGACTCTAGGACATAAATTAAAAACAACGACTCTAGGTCGTGAGCTCAGAGCTCTAAATGGGAAAGAAGTGACTCTAGGTCATAGATGAGAAAAATGACTCTAGGTTCTGAGCTCAGGGTTGTGAATGTAAAAGAGATGACTCGGGGTTATAAATGAAATAAACGAGTCTAGGTTATGTGCCTCAGCTCTAAATGGAAGTGAATTGACTTTGGGTCTTAAAATAGAAAAACGACTCTAGGTCGTGAGCTTAGGTCTCTTAATGGAAAACAAATGACTCTGGGTCATAAATGAGAAAAATGACTATGGGTCGTGAGCTCAGGGCTCTAAATTGAAAAGAAATGACTCTAGTTCATAAAAAAGAAAAAAAACTTTGGGTCATGAGCTTTGAGCTATAAATGGAAAAGAAATGAATTTGGGTCATCAATGAGAAAAAAGACTCAAGGTTGTGAGCTCAGGGCTCTGAATGGAAAAGAAATCACTCATGGTTTTAAATGAGATAAATGAGTCTAGGTGATGAGCTTTGAGCTCTAAATGGAAATGACATGACTCTGGATCATAAATGAGAAAAACGACTCTGGCTCATGAATGAGAAAAATGACTTTTGGTGGTGAGCTCAAGGCTCTAAATGGAAAATAATTGACTGTGGGTCATAAATGAGAAAATTGGCTTTAGGTCATGAGCTCAGGGCTCTGAATGGAAGAGAAATGACTCTGGGTTATAAATCAAATAAACGAGTCTAGGTCTCGAGCTTAGGGCTCTAAATGGAAGAGAAATGACTTTGGGTCATAAATGAGAAAAATGACTTTGGTTTGTTAGTTCAGGGCCCTAAATGGAAAACAAATTACCTTAGGTTATAAATGAGATAAACAAGTCTAGGTTGTGAGCTCCGAGCTCTAAATGGAAATGAAATTATGCGAGGTCATAAATGAAAAAAAACGACTTTGGGTCGTGAGCTCAAGGCTCTAATTAGAAAACAAATGACTCTGGGTCATAAATAAGAAAAATTACTTTTGGTGGTGAGCTCAAGGCTCTAAATGGAAAAGAAATGAGTCTAGGTCATACATTAAAAAATCAACTATGGGTCATGAGTTCAGCGCTCTAAATGGAAAAGAAATTAGTCTAGGTCATGAGCTCCAAGCTTTAAATGGAAACGAAATGTCTCTCAATCGTAAATGAGAAAAATGACTCTAGTTCGTGAGCTTAGGGCTCTAAATGGAAAACATATGACTCTAGGTCATAAATTTGGAAAACGACTTTGGGTTGTGAGCTCAGGGCTCTATATGGAAAAGAAATGACTCTGGTTCATAAATGAGAAAAAATGACTATGGGTCGTGAGCTCAGGGATCTAAATTGAAAAGAAATGACTCTACGTCGTAAATGAGAAAAACGACTTTGGATCATGAGCTTCGAGCTATAAATGGAAAAGAAATGTATTTAGGTCATTAATGAGAAAAACAACTCTTGGTCATTAGCTCAAGGCTCTGAATGGAAAAGAATTGACTTTGGGTTATAAATGAGATAAGTGAGTCTAGGTCGTAAGCTCCGAGCTCTAAATGGAAATGACATGACTCTGGATCATAAATGAGAAAAACGACTCTAGGTCGTGAGCTCAAGGTTCTAAATGGAAAACAAATTACTCTGGGTCATAAATGAGAAAAATGACTTTAAGTGGTCAGCTCAGGGCTCTAAATGGAAAAGAAATGACTTTGGGTCATACATTAGAAAATCGACTATGGGTCGTGAGCTTAGCGCTCTAAATGGAAAAGAAATGACTCTAGATCATAAATGAGAAAAAAAATGACCATGGGTCGTGAGCTCAAGGCTCTAAATGGAAAATAAATGACTCTAGATCATAAATGAGAAAATAGACTCTAGGTCATGAGCTCGGGGCTCTAAATGGAAGAGAAATGACTTTGGGTCATAAATGGGAAACTACGACTTAAGGTCGTGAGCTCAAGGCTCTAAATGGAAAGGAAATGACTCTAGGACATAAATGAGAAAAAAACGACTATTGGTTGTGAGCTCAGGGCTCTAAATAGAAAAGAAATGACTTTGGGTCATAAATAAGTAAAAGTACTTTAGGTCATGTGCTCTAGGCTCTAAATAAAAAGGAAATGACTTTGGGTCATAAATGAGGAAAACAACTCTAGGTCGTGAGCTGAGGGCTCTTAATGGAAAAGAAATGACTCTAGGTTATAAATGAGATAAACGAGTCTAGGTCATGAGGTCCAAGCTCAAAATGGAAATGAAATGACTCTGTGTCATAAATCAGAAAAATGACTCTCAGTCGCGAGCTCAGGGCTCTAAATGGAAAACAAATGACTCTGGGTCAAAAATGGGAAAAAACAGCTATGGGTCGTGAGCTCAGGGCTGTAAATTGAAATGAAATAACTATGGGTCATAAAAGAGAAAAATGACTCTAGGTCATGAGCTTAAGGCTCTAAATGGAAAAGAAATAACTTTGGGTGATAAATGAGATAAATGACTCTAGGTTGTGAGCTCTGGGCTCTAAATGGAATCCACATCACTCTACGTCATAAATGAGAAAAACAACTCTAGGTTGTTAGCTCTAGGCTCTCAATGGAAAAAAAAAATGACTTATGTCATAAATGAGAAAAACAACTTTGGGTCGTGAGCTCAAGGCTCTACATGGAATAGAAATGATTCTAGGTCATAACTGAGAAACAACAACTCTTGTTCGTGAGCTCAGAGCTCTAAATGGAAAAAAAATGACCCTGTGTCATAGATGAGACAAACGACTTCGAGTTGTGAGCGCAGAGTTATGATTGGAACATCAATGACATTGGGTTATAAATGGGAAAAAATGAGTCTAGGTCGTGACCTTCAAGCTCTAAATGGAAACGAAATCACTCTAGGTTATAAATGAGAAAAACTATTCTCGGTCGTGAGCTGAGGGCTCTTAATGGAAAACAAATGACTCTGTGTCATAAATGTGAAAAACGACTTTGGGTCGTGAGCTCATGCCTCTAAATGGAAAAGAAATGACTCTGGGTCATAAATGAGAAACAAAGACTCTAGGTCGTGAGCTTAGGGCTCTAAATGGAAAAGATATGACTTTGGGTCATAAATGAGAAAAAACAACTATGGATCGTGAGCTCAGGGCTCTAAATAGAAAAAAATGACTCTGGATCATAGATAAGAAAAATTACTCTTGGTCATGAGCTCCGGGCTCTAAATGGAAAAGAAATGTCTCTAGGTCATAAATGAGTAAAAACGACTATGGGTCGTGACCTCAAGGCTCTAAATGCAAAAAAAAATTACTCTGGGTCAAAAATTAGAAAAACAACTCTAGGTCGTGAGCTCAGGGCTCTGAATGGAAAAGAAATGACTTTGGTTTATAAATGAGATAAACGATTCTAGGTCGTGAGCTTCGAGCTCTATATGAAAACGAAATGACTTTGGGTCATAAATGAGAAAAACGACTCTAGCTCATGAGCTTAGGGTTCTGAATGGAAAACAAATGACTCTGGGTCATAAATGAGAAAAATGACTTTGGGTGGTGAGGTCAGGGTTCTAAAGTGAAAAGAAATGACTCTAGGTCATAAATGAGAAAATCGACTCTAGATCATCAGCTTAGGGCTCTGAATGGATGAGAAATGACTTTGGGTCATAAATGTGAAACAATTGCTCTGGGTCATAAGCTCAGGGCAGTAAGTGGAAAACAAATAACTCTAGGTCATAAATTAGAAAAATGACTTTGGGTCATGCGCTCAGGGCTCTAAATGGAAAAGATATGACTTTGGATCATAAATGACAAAAAATGACTATGGGTCGTGAGCTTAGGGCTCTAAATGGAAAAGAAATGACTCTGGGTCCTAAATGAGAAAAACTACTCTAGGTTGTGAGCTTAGGGCTTTACATGTAAAAGAAAAGACTCTAGGTCATGGATGAGAAAAATGACTCTGGGTTGTGAGCTTAGGGCTTTAAATGGAAAAGAAATGACTTTGGGTGATAAATGAGATAAACGACTCTAGGTCATGAGCTCCGGGATCTGAATGGAACCCAAATCACTCTACATCATAAATGAGAAAAAAGACTCTAGGTCATTAGCTCTAGGCTCTAAATGGAAAAGAAATGACTCTAGGTCATAAATGAGAAAAACGACTTTGGGTCGTGAGCTCAGGGCTCTAAATGGAAGAGAAATTACTCCAGGTCATAAATGAGAAACAACGACTCTAGGTCGTGAGCTTAGGGCTTTAAATGGAAAAGAAATGACTCTAGGTCATAGATAAGAAAAACGACTTTAGGTCGTGAGCTCAAGCATCTCATTGGAACAAAAATGACTTTGGGTTATAAATGAGATAAATGAGTCTAAGTCGCAAGCTTTGAGCTCTAAATGGAAACGAAATGACTCTGGGTTATAAATGAGAGAAACTACTCTCGATCATGAGCTTAAGGCATTTAATGTAAAAGAAAAGACACTGGTCATAGACGAGAAAATTGACTCTAGGTTGTGAACTCAAGCCTCTAAATGGAAAAGAAATGACTCTGGGTTATAAATGACGAAAACTACTGTAGGTGGTGAGCTCTGGGCTTTAAATGTAAAAGAAAAGACTCTAGATCATAGATTAGAAAAATGACTTGGGTCGTGAGCTTAGGGCTCTTATTGGAACATAAATGACTCTAGGTTATAAATGAGATAAATGAGTCTAGATCGTCTGCTTCGAGCTCTAACTAGAAACAAAATGACTCTAGGTCGTGAGCTCAAGGCTTTAAATGGAAAACAAATAACTCTGGGTCATAAATTAGAAAAATGACTTTGGGTCGTGACCTTAGGGCTCTAAATGGAAAAGAAATGACTCTGGGTCATAAATGAGAAAAACTACTCTAGGTCGTGAGTTCAGGGCTTTAAATGTAAAAGAAAAGACTCTAGGTCATAGATGAGAAAAATGACTCTGGGTCGTGAGCTCAAGGCTCTAAATGGAAAAGAAATGACTTTGGGTCATAAATGTGATAAACGACTCTAGGTTGTGAGCTTCGAGCTCTAAATGAAACCCAAATCACTCTACGTTATAAATGAGAAAAACGACTTAAGGTCGTTAGCTCTGGGCTCTCAATGGAAAAGAAATGACTCAGGGTCATAAATTACAGAAACGAATTTGAGTCGTGAGCTTAGGGCTCTAAATGGAAGAGAAATGACTTTAGGTCATAAATGAGGAACAACGACTCTAGATCGTGAGCTCAGGGCTCTAAATAGAAAAGAAATGACTCAAGGTCATAAATGAGAAACAAAGAATTTTGATAAGAAGCTCAAGGCTCTAAATGGAAAAGAAATTACTCAGGGTCATACATGAGAAAAACGACTTTGGTTCATGAGGTCAAGGCTCTGAATGGAAAAGAAATGACTCTGGATCATAAATGAGAAAACAATTCTATGGCTTGTGAGATCAAGGCTATAAATTGAAAAGAAATGACTCTAGGTCATTAATGAGATAAACGACTCTAGGACATGAGCTTCGGGATCTAAATGGAAAAGAAACGACTTCAGGTTATAAATGAGAAACAACGAGTCTAGGTCGTGAGCTCAGGGCTCTAAATGGAAAAAAAAATGAGTCTGGGTCATAAATGAGAAAAAATGACTATGGGTCGTGACCTTAAGGCTCTAAATAGAAAAGAAATCACTCTGGGTCATAAATGAGAAAAAGTACTCTAGGTTGTGAGCTCTAGGCTCTAAATGGAAAAGAAATGTCTCTAGGTAAAAAATGAGAAAAAAAGACTATGGCTCATGACCTCAAGGCTCTAAATGTAAATGAAATGACTCTGGGTCAAAAATGAGACAAATGACTCTGGGTCGACAGCTCAGGGCTCTGGATGGAAAAGAAATGACTTCAGGTTATAAATAAGATAAACTAGTCTAGGTTGTGAGCTTCGAGTTCTAAATGGAAACGAAATGACTCTGGGTCATAAATGAGAAAAACGACTCCGGTTCATGAGCTCAGCGTTCTAAATGGAAAACAAATGACTCTGGGTCATAAATGAGAAAAAAGACTTTGGGTGGTGAGGTTAAGGTTCTAAATGTAAAAGAAATGACTCCAGGTTAAAAAATGAGAAAAAATGACTATGGGTCGTGAGCTTCGGGCTCTAAATGGAAATGAAATGTCTCTGGGTAATAAATTAGAAAAAACGACTATGGGTCATGACCTCAAGGCTCTAATTGTAAAAAAAAATGACTCGGGGTCAAAAATGAGAAAAAGGACTCCAGGTCGACAGCTCAGGGCTCTGAACGGAAAAGAAATGACTTTGGGTTATAAATGAGATAAACGAGTCTAGGTCGTGAGCTTCGAGCTCTAAATGGAAATGAAATGACTCTAGGTCATGAGCTCAAGGCTCTAAATGGAAAACAAATGACTCTGTGTCAAAAATGTGAAAAACGACTTTGGGTCGTGAGCTTAGGCCTCTAAATGGAAAATAAATGATACTCGATCATCAATAAGAAAATCAACTCTAGGTCATGAGCTTAGGGCTCTAAATGGAAAAGAAATGACTCTAGGTCATAAATGAGAAACAACGACTCTAGGTCGCGAGCTCAGGGCTCTAAATGGAAAAGATATGACTCTGAGCCATAAATGAGAAAAAAAACGACTATGGGTCGTGAGCTCAGGGCTCTAAATAGAAAAGAAATGACTTTGGATCATAAATGAGAAAAAGTACTCTGGGTCATGAGCTCAGGGCTCTAAATGGAAGACAAATGACTTTGGGTTATAAATGAGAAACAACGACTCTAAGTTGTGAGCTCGGGGCTCTAAATGGAAAAGAAATGACTTTAGGTCATAGTTGAGAAAAACGACTATCGATCGTGAGCTCAGGGGTTTGATTGGAACAAAAATGACTCTGGGTTATAAATGAGATAAACGAGTCTAGGTCGTGAGCTTCGAGCTCTAAATGGAAACGAAAAGACTTTGGGTTATAAATGAAAAAACGACTCTACGTCATGAGCTCAGGGTTCTAAATGGAAAACAAATTACTCTGGGTCATCAATGAGAAAAAACGACTTTAGGTGGTGATCTCAAGGTTCTAAATGTAAAAGAAATGACTCTGGGTCATAAATGAGAAAATCAACTCTATATCATGAGTTCAAGGCTCTAAATGGATGAGAAATGACTCTGGGTCATAAATGTTAAACAATGACTCTGGGTCATGAGCTCAGGGCTCTAAATGGAAAAGAAATGACTCTGGGTCAAAAATGAGACAAATGACTCTGGGTCGACAGCTCAGGGCTCTGGATGGAAAAGAAATGACTTCAGGTTATAAATAAGATAAACTAGTCTAGGTTGTGAGCTTCGAGTTCTAAATGGAAACGAAATGACTCTGGGTCATAAATGAGAAAAACGACTCCGGTTCATGAGCTCAGCGTTCTAAATGGAAAACAAATGACTCTGGGTCATAAATGAGAAAAAAGACTTTGGGTGGTGAGGTTAAGGTTCTAAATGTAAAAGAAATGACTCCAGGTTAAAAAATGAGAAAAAATGACTATGGGTCGTGAGCTTCGGGCTCTAAATGGAAATGAAATGTCTCTGGGTAATAAATTAGAAAAAACGACTATGGGTCATGACCTCAAGGCTCTAATTGTAAAAAAAAATGACTCGGGGTCAAAAATGAGAAAAAGGACTCCAGGTCGACAGCTCAGGGCTCTGAACGGAAAAGAAATGACTTTGGGTTATAAATGAGATAAACGAGTCTAGGTCGTGAGCTTCGAGCTCTAAATGGAAATGAAATGACTCTAGGTCATGAGCTCAAGGCTCTAAATGGAAAACAAATGACTCTGTGTCAAAAATGTGAAAAACGACTTTGGGTCGTGAGCTTAGGCCTCTAAATGGAAAATAAATGATACTCGATCATCAATAAGAAAATCAACTCTAGGTCATGAGCTTAGGGCTCTAAATGGAAAAGAAATGACTCTAGGTCATAAATGAGAAACAACGACTCTAGGTCGCGAGCTCAGGGCTCTAAATGGAAAAGATATGACTCTGAGCCATAAATGAGAAAAAAAACGACTATGGGTCGTGAGCTCAGGGCTCTAAATAGAAAAGAAATGACTTTGGATCATAAATGAGAAAAAGTACTCTGGGTCATGAGCTCAGGGCTCTAAATGGAAGACAAATGACTTTGGGTTATAAATGAGAAACAACGACTCTAAGTTGTGAGCTCGGGGCTCTAAATGGAAAAGAAATGACTTTAGGTCATAGTTGAGAAAAACGACTATCGATCGTGAGCTCAGGGGTTTGATTGGAACAAAAATGACTCTGGGTTATAAATGAGATAAACGAGTCTAGGTCGTGAGCTTCGAGCTCTAAATGGAAACGAAAAGACTTTGGGTTATAAATGAAAAAACGACTCTACGTCATGAGCTCAGGGTTCTAAATGGAAAACAAATTACTCTGGGTCATCAATGAGAAAAAACGACTTTAGGTGGTGATCTCAAGGTTCTAAATGTAAAAGAAATGACTCTGGGTCATAAATGAGAAAATCAACTCTATATCATGAGTTCAAGGCTCTAAATGGATGAGAAATGACTCTGGGTCATAAATGTTAAACAATGACTCTGGGTCATGAGCTCAGGGCTCTAAATGGAAAAGAAATGACTCTGGGTCAAAAATGAGACAAATGACTCTGGGTCGACAGCTCAGGGCTCTGGATGGAAAAGAAATGACTTCAGGTTATAAATAAGATAAACTAGTCTAGGTTGTGAGCTTCGAGTTCTAAATGGAAACGAAATGACTCTGGGTCATAAATGAGAAAAACGACTCCGGTTCATGAGCTCAGCGTTCTAAATGGAAAACAAATGACTCTGGGTCATAAATGAGAAAAAAGACTTTGGGTGGTGAGGTTAAGGTTCTAAATGTAAAAGAAATGACTCCAGGTTAAAAAATGAGAAAAAATGACTATGGGTCGTGAGCTTCGGGCTCTAAATGGAAATGAAATGTCTCTGGGTAATAAATTAGAAAAAACGACTATGGGTCATGACCTCAAGGCTCTAATTGTAAAAAAAAATGACTCGGGGTCAAAAATGAGAAAAAGGACTCCAGGTCGACAGCTCAGGGCTCTGAACGGAAAAGAAATGACTTTGGGTTATAAATGAGATAAACGAGTCTAGGTCGTGAGCTTCGAGCTCTAAATGGAAATGAAATGACTCTAGGTCATGAGCTCAAGGCTCTAAATGGAAAACAAATGACTCTGTGTCAAAAATGTGAAAAACGACTTTGGGTCGTGAGCTTAGGCCTCTAAATGGAAAATAAATGATACTCGATCATCAATAAGAAAATCAACTCTAGGTCATGAGCTTAGGGCTCTAAATGGAAAAGAAATGACTCTAGGTCATAAATGAGAAACAACGACTCTAGGTCGCGAGCTCAGGGCTCTAAATGGAAAAGATATGACTCTGAGCCATAAATGAGAAAAAAAACGACTATGGGTCGTGAGCTCAGGGCTCTAAATAGAAAAGAAATGACTTTGGATCATAAATGAGAAAAAGTACTCTGGGTCATGAGCTCAGGGCTCTAAATGGAAGACAAATGACTTTGGGTTATAAATGAGAAACAACGACTCTAAGTTGTGAGCTCGGGGCTCTAAATGGAAAAGAAATGACTTTAGGTCATAGTTGAGAAAAACGACTATCGATCGTGAGCTCAGGGGTTTGATTGGAACAAAAATGACTCTGGGTTATAAATGAGATAAACGAGTCTAGGTCGTGAGCTTCGAGCTCTAAATGGAAACGAAAAGACTTTGGGTTATAAATGAAAAAACGACTCTACGTCATGAGCTCAGGGTTCTAAATGGAAAACAAATTACTCTGGGTCATCAATGAGAAAAAACGACTTTAGGTGGTGATCTCAAGGTTCTAAATGTAAAAGAAATGACTCTGGGTCATAAATGAGAAAATCAACTCTATATCATGAGTTCAAGGCTCTAAATGGATGAGAAATGACTCTGGGTCATAAATGTTAAACAATGACTCTGGGTCATGAGCTCAGGGCTCTAAATGGAAAAGAAATGACTCTGGGTCAAAAATGAGACAAATGACTCTGGGTCGACAGCTCAGGGCTCTGGATGGAAAAGAAATGACTTCAGGTTATAAATAAGATAAACTAGTCTAGGTTGTGAGCTTCGAGTTCTAAATGGAAACGAAATGACTCTGGGTCATAAATGAGAAAAACGACTCCGGTTCATGAGCTCAGCGTTCTAAATGGAAAACAAATGACTCTGGGTCATAAATGAGAAAAAAGACTTTGGGTGGTGAGGTTAAGGTTCTAAATGTAAAAGAAATGACTCCAGGTTAAAAAATGAGAAAAAATGACTATGGGTCGTGAGCTTCGGGCTCTAAATGGAAATGAAATGTCTCTGGGTAATAAATTAGAAAAAACGACTATGGGTCATGACCTCAAGGCTCTAATTGTAAAAAAAAATGACTCGGGGTCAAAAATGAGAAAAAGGACTCCAGGTCGACAGCTCAGGGCTCTGAACGGAAAAGAAATGACTTTGGGTTATAAATGAGATAAACGAGTCTAGGTCGTGAGCTTCGAGCTCTAAATGGAAATGAAATGACTCTAGGTCATGAGCTCAAGGCTCTAAATGGAAAACAAATGACTCTGTGTCAAAAATGTGAAAAACGACTTTGGGTCGTGAGCTTAGGCCTCTAAATGGAAAATAAATGATACTCGATCATCAATAAGAAAATCAACTCTAGGTCATGAGCTTAGGGCTCTAAATGGAAAAGAAATGACTCTAGGTCATAAATGAGAAACAACGACTCTAGGTCGCGAGCTCAGGGCTCTAAATGGAAAAGATATGACTCTGAGCCATAAATGAGAAAAAAAACGACTATGGGTCGTGAGCTCAGGGCTCTAAATAGAAAAGAAATGACTTTGGATCATAAATGAGAAAAAGTACTCTGGGTCATGAGCTCAGGGCTCTAAATGGAAGACAAATGACTTTGGGTTATAAATGAGAAACAACGACTCTAAGTTGTGAGCTCGGGGCTCTAAATGGAAAAGAAATGACTTTAGGTCATAGTTGAGAAAAACGACTATCGATCGTGAGCTCAGGGGTTTGATTGGAACAAAAATGACTCTGGGTTATAAATGAGATAAACGAGTCTAGGTCGTGAGCTTCGAGCTCTAAATGGAAACGAAAAGACTTTGGGTTATAAATGAAAAAACGACTCTACGTCATGAGCTCAGGGTTCTAAATGGAAAACAAATTACTCTGGGTCATCAATGAGAAAAAACGACTTTAGGTGGTGATCTCAAGGTTCTAAATGTAAAAGAAATGACTCTGGGTCATAAATGAGAAAATCAACTCTATATCATGAGTTCAAGGCTCTAAATGGATGAGAAATGACTCTGGGTCATAAATGTTAAACAATGACTCTGGGTCATGAGCTCAGGGCTCTAAATGGAAAAGAAATGACTCTGGGTCAAAAATGAGACAAATGACTCTGGGTCGACAGCTCAGGGCTCTGGATGGAAAAGAAATGACTTCAGGTTATAAATAAGATAAACTAGTCTAGGTTGTGAGCTTCGAGTTCTAAATGGAAACGAAATGACTCTGGGTCATAAATGAGAAAAACGACTCCGGTTCATGAGCTCAGCGTTCTAAATGGAAAACAAATGACTCTGGGTCATAAATGAGAAAAAAGACTTTGGGTGGTGAGGTTAAGGTTCTAAATGTAAAAGAAATGACTCCAGGTTAAAAAATGAGAAAAAATGACTATGGGTCGTGAGCTTCGGGCTCTAAATGGAAATGAAATGTCTCTGGGTAATAAATTAGAAAAAACGACTATGGGTCATGACCTCAAGGCTCTAATTGTAAAAAAAAATGACTCGGGGTCAAAAATGAGAAAAAGGACTCCAGGTCGACAGCTCAGGGCTCTGAACGGAAAAGAAATGACTTTGGGTTATAAATGAGATAAACGAGTCTAGGTCGTGAGCTTCGAGCTCTAAATGGAAATGAAATGACTCTAGGTCATGAGCTCAAGGCTCTAAATGGAAAACAAATGACTCTGTGTCAAAAATGTGAAAAACGACTTTGGGTCGTGAGCTTAGGCCTCTAAATGGAAAATAAATGATACTCGATCATCAATAAGAAAATCAACTCTAGGTCATGAGCTTAGGGCTCTAAATGGAAAAGAAATGACTCTAGGTCATAAATGAGAAACAACGACTCTAGGTCGCGAGCTCAGGGCTCTAAATGGAAAAGATATGACTCTGAGCCATAAATGAGAAAAAAAACGACTATGGGTCGTGAGCTCAGGGCTCTAAATAGAAAAGAAATGACTTTGGATCATAAATGAGAAAAAGTACTCTGGGTCATGAGCTCAGGGCTCTAAATGGAAGACAAATGACTTTGGGTTATAAATGAGAAACAACGACTCTAAGTTGTGAGCTCGGGGCTCTAAATGGAAAAGAAATGACTTTAGGTCATAGTTGAGAAAAACGACTATCGATCGTGAGCTCAGGGGTTTGATTGGAACAAAAATGACTCTGGGTTATAAATGAGATAAACGAGTCTAGGTCGTGAGCTTCGAGCTCTAAATGGAAACGAAAAGACTTTGGGTTATAAATGAAAAAACGACTCTACGTCATGAGCTCAGGGTTCTAAATGGAAAACAAATTACTCTGGGTCATCAATGAGAAAAAACGACTTTAGGTGGTGATCTCAAGGTTCTAAATGTAAAAGAAATGACTCTGGGTCATAAATGAGAAAATCAACTCTATATCATGAGTTCAAGGCTCTAAATGGATGAGAAATGACTCTGGGTCATAAATGTTAAACAATGACTCTGGGTCATGAGCTCAGGGCTCTAAATGGAAAAGAAATGACTCTGGGTCAAAAATGAGACAAATGACTCTGGGTCGACAGCTCAGGGCTCTGGATGGAAAAGAAATGACTTCAGGTTATAAATAAGATAAACTAGTCTAGGTTGTGAGCTTCGAGTTCTAAATGGAAACGAAATGACTCTGGGTCATAAATGAGAAAAACGACTCCGGTTCATGAGCTCAGCGTTCTAAATGGAAAACAAATGACTCTGGGTCATAAATGAGAAAAAAGACTTTGGGTGGTGAGGTTAAGGTTCTAAATGTAAAAGAAATGACTCCAGGTTAAAAAATGAGAAAAAATGACTATGGGTCGTGAGCTTCGGGCTCTAAATGGAAATGAAATGTCTCTGGGTAATAAATTAGAAAAAACGACTATGGGTCATGACCTCAAGGCTCTAATTGTAAAAAAAAATGACTCGGGGTCAAAAATGAGAAAAAGGACTCCAGGTCGACAGCTCAGGGCTCTGAACGGAAAAGAAATGACTTTGGGTTATAAATGAGATAAACGAGTCTAGGTCGTGAGCTTCGAGCTCTAAATGGAAATGAAATGACTCTAGGTCATGAGCTCAAGGCTCTAAATGGAAAACAAATGACTCTGTGTCAAAAATGTGAAAAACGACTTTGGGTCGTGAGCTTAGGCCTCTAAATGGAAAATAAATGATACTCGATCATCAATAAGAAAATCAACTCTAGGTCATGAGCTTAGGGCTCTAAATGGAAAAGAAATGACTCTAGGTCATAAATGAGAAACAACGACTCTAGGTCGCGAGCTCAGGGCTCTAAATGGAAAAGATATGACTCTGAGCCATAAATGAGAAAAAAAACGACTATGGGTCGTGAGCTCAGGGCTCTAAATAGAAAAGAAATGACTTTGGATCATAAATGAGAAAAAGTACTCTGGGTCATGAGCTCAGGGCTCTAAATGGAAGACAAATGACTTTGGGTTATAAATGAGAAACAACGACTCTAAGTTGTGAGCTCGGGGCTCTAAATGGAAAAGAAATGACTTTAGGTCATAGTTGAGAAAAACGACTATCGATCGTGAGCTCAGGGGTTTGATTGGAACAAAAATGACTCTGGGTTATAAATGAGATAAACGAGTCTAGGTCGTGAGCTTCGAGCTCTAAATGGAAACGAAAAGACTTTGGGTTATAAATGAAAAAACGACTCTACGTCATGAGCTCAGGGTTCTAAATGGAAAACAAATTACTCTGGGTCATCAATGAGAAAAAACGACTTTAGGTGGTGATCTCAAGGTTCTAAATGTAAAAGAAATGACTCTGGGTCATAAATGAGAAAATCAACTCTATATCATGAGTTCAAGGCTCTAAATGGATGAGAAATGACTCTGGGTCATAAATGTTAAACAATGACTCTGGGTCATGAGCTCAGGGCTCTAAATGGAAAAGAAATGACTCTGGGTCATTAATTAGAAGAAAGACTATGGGTCGTGACCTCAGGACTCTAAATGGAAAAGAAAGTACTCTGGGTCATAAATGATAAAAACGACTATGGGTCATGAGCTCAGCGATCTGAATGGAAAAGAAATGACTTTGGGTTCTAAATGAGAAAAACGAGTCTAGGTCATGAGCTCCAAGCTTTAAATGGAAATGAAATGACTGTGGGTCATAAATTAGGAAAACGACTCTTAGTCGTGAGCTCAAGGTTCTAAATGGAAAACAAATGACTTTGGGTCATAAATGAGAAAAATGACTTTTGGTGGTGAGCTTAGGGCTCTAAATGGAAAAGAAATGGCTCTGAGGCATAAATGAGAAAGTCAACTCTAGGTCTTGAGCTCAGAGCTCTAAATTGAAGAGAAATGACACTGGGTCATAAATAAGAAAGAACGACTCTAGGTCGTGAGCTCAGGGCTCTAAATGGAAAAGTAATGACTCTAGGTCATAAATGACAACAAATGACTATGGGTCGTGAGCTCTGGGCTCTAAATAAAAAAGAAATGACTCTGTGTCATAAATGAGAAAAAGTACTCTAGGTCGTGAGCTACGGGCTCTAAATAGAAAAGAAATGTGTCTGGGTAATAAATGAGAAAAAACGACTATGGGTCCTGACCTTAGGGCTCAAATGCAAAAAAAAATGACTCGGAGTCAAAAATGAGAAGAAGGACTCTGGGTCGGCAACTCAAGGCTCTGAATGTAAAAGAAATGATATTGGGTTATAAGTGAGATAAACGAGTCTAGATCGTGAGCTCCGAGCTCTAAATGGAAACGAAATGACTCTGCGTCATAAATAAGAAAAATGACTCTAGGTCGTGAGCGTAGGGCTCTAAATGGAAAACAAATGACTCTGTGCCATAAATGTGAAAAACGACTTTAGGCCATGAGCTCAAGCCTTTGAATGGAAAAGAAATGAGTTTGGGTCATAAATGAGAAAATCAACTCTAGGTCATGAGCTTAGGGCTCTATACGGAAGAGAAATGACTCGAGGTCATAAATGAGGAAAAACAACTATGGGTCGTGAGCTTAGGGCTCAAAATAGAAAAGAAAAGACTCTGGGTCATAAATGAGAAAAAGTACTTTGGGTCGTAAGCTCAGGGCTATAAATGGAAGAGAAATGACTTTGGGTTATAAATGAGAAACAACGACTCTGGGTTGTGAGGTCAAATCTCCAAATGGAAAAGAAATAACTTTAGGTAATATATGAGAAAAATGACTCTCAGTTGTGAGCTCAGAGCTTTGATGGGAACAAAAATGACTATGGGTTATAAATGAGATAAACGAGTCTAGGTCATGAGCTCCGGGTTCTAAATGAAAAACAAATGACTCTAGGTCATAAATGAGAAAAATGACTTTTGGTGGTGAGCTTTAGGCTCTAAATGGAAAACAAATGGCTTGGGGTCATAAATGAGAAAGTCGACTCTAGGTCTTGAGCTCAGGCCTCTAAATGGAAGAGAAATGACACTAGCTCATGAATGAGAAACAACGACTTTAGGTCGTGAGCTCTGGGCTCTAAATGGAAAAGAAATTACTCTAGGTCATAAATGAGAAGAAACGACTATGGGTCGTGAGCTCAAGGCTTTAAATGGAAAATATATGACTCTGGATCAAAAATGAGAAAAAAACGACTAAGGGTTGTGAGCTCAGAGCTGTAAATAGAAAATAAATGACTTTATGTCATAAATGAGAAAAAGTACTCTAGGTCATGAGCTTCGGGCTCTAAATGGAAAAGAAATGTCTCTGGGTAATAAATGAGAAAAAATGACTATGGGTCATGACCTCAGGGCTTTAAATGTAAAATAAATGACTGAGTGTCAAAAATGGGAAAAAAAACCTCTGGGTTGGCAGCTCAGGGCTTTGAATGTAATAGAAATGGCATTGGGTTATAAATGAGATCAATGAGTCTAGGTCATGAGCTCCGAGCTCTAAATGGAAACGAAATGACTTTAAGTCATAAATGAGAAAAACTACTCTAGGTTGTGAGCTCAGGACTCTAAATGCAAAACAATTGACTCTGTGTCATAAATGTGAAAAACGACTTTGGGTCATGAGCTCAGGCCTCTAAATGGAAAAGATATGACTCTGGGACATAAATGAGAAAAAACGACAATGGGTCGTGAGCTTGGGGCTCTAAATAGAAAAAAAATTACTCTCGGTCATAAATGAGAAAAAATACTCTAGGTCATGAGCTCCAAGCTCTAAATGAAAAAGAAATATCTCTAGGTCATAAATGAGTAAAAAATGACTATGGGTCGTGACCTCATGGCTCTAAATGTAAAAGAAATTACTCTGAGTCAAAAATGAGAAAAACAACTCTGGGTCATAAGCTCAGGGCTCTTAATGGAAAAGAAATGGCTTTGGGTTATAAATGGGATAAACGAGTCTAGGTCGTAAGCTCTGAGCTCTAAATGGAAACGAAATGACTCTGGTTCATAACTGAGAAAAACGACTCTAGGTCGTGAGCTCAGGGTTCTGAATGGAAAACAAATTACTCTAGGTCATAAATGAGAAAAATGACTTTGGGTGGTGAGCTCAGGGTTCTAAAGTGAAAAGAAATGACTCTAGGTCATAAATGAGAAACAATGACTTTGGGTTGTGAGCTTAGGGCTCTAAATGGAAAAGAAATGAGTTTGGGTCATATATGAGAAAAACGACTCTAGGTCATGAGCTCAAGCATCTCATTAGAATAGAAATGACTCTGGGTTATAAATGAGATAAATGAGTCTAGGTCGTGAGCTTCGAGCTTTAAATGAAAAATAAATTACTCTGGGTCATAAATGAGCAAAACTACTTTGGGTCGTGAGCTCAGGGCTTTAAATGTAAAAGAAAAGACTCTAGGTCATAGATTAGAAAAACGACTTCAATTCGTGAGCTTAGGACTATGTTTGGAACAGAAATGACTCTGGGTTATAAATGAGATAAATGAGTCTAGATCATGAGCTTTGAGCTCTAAATGGAGATGAAATGACTCTGGGTCATAAATGAGAAAAACTACTCTAGGTCGTGAGTTAAAGGCTCTAAATGGGAAACAAATAACTCTGGGTTATAAATAGGAAAAACGACTTTGGTGTGAGCTTAAGGCTCTAAATGGAAAATAAATGACTCTGGGTCATAAATGAGAAAAACTACTCTGGGTCATGAGCTCAGGGCTTTAAATGTAAAAGAAAAGACTCTAAGTCATAGATAAGAAAAACGACTCTAGGTCGTGAGCTTATGGCTCTGAATGGAAAAGAAATGACTTCGGGTGAGAAATGAGATAAAAGACTCTAGGTCATGAGCTTCGGGCTCTAAATGGAACCCAAATCACTCTACGTCATAAATGAGAAAAACGAATCTAGGTCGTTAGCTCTGGGCTCTAAATGGAAAAGAAATTATTCTGCGTAATAAATGAGAAAAACGAATTTGGGTTGTGAGCTCAAGGCTCTAAATGGATGAGAAATGACTCTAGGTCGTAAATGAGGAACAACGACTCTGGGTCATGATCTCAAGGCTCTAAATGGAAAAGAAATGACTCTGGGTCATAGATGAGAAACACAACTTTGGGTCATGAGTGCAGGGCTCTGAATGGAACATAAATGGCTCTTGGTTATAAATGAGATAAATGGGTCTAGGTCGTGAGATTCGAGCTTTAAATGGAAACAAAATGACTTTGGGTCATAAATGAGAAAAACAACTCTACGTCGTGAGCTAAGAGTTCTAAATGGAAAACAAATGACTCTGGGTCATCAATGAGAAAAACGACTTTGGGTGGTGAGCTTAGGGTTCTAAATGCAAAAGAAATGACTATAGGTCATAAATGAGAAAATCGACTCTATATCATGAGCTTAGGGCTCTAAATGGATGAAAAATGACTTTAGGTCATAAATGTTAAATAACGACTCTGGGTCATGAACTCAAGGCTCTAAATGGAAAACAAATAACTCTGAGTCATTATTTAGAAGAAACGACGATGGGTCGTGAGCTTAGGGCTCTAAATAGAAAAGAAATGACTCTAGGTAATAAAAGATAAAAATTACTCTAGGTCGTGAGCTCCGGGCTCTAAATGGAAAAGAAAGTACTTTGGGTCATAAATGAGAAAAACGACTATGGGTCATGAACTCGGCGATTTGAATGGAAAAGAAATGGCTTTGGGTTATAAATGAGGAAAACGAGTCTAGGTCGTGAGCTTCGAGCTTTAAATGGAAACGAAATGACTCTGGGTAATAAATGAGAAAAATGACTTTGGGTGGTGAGCTCAAGGCTCTAAATGGAAAAGAAATGACTTTGGTTCATAAATGAGAAAATGGACTCTACATCATGAGCTCATGGCTCTAAATGGAAAAGAAATTACTCTGGGTCATAAATATGAAACAACAACTTGGGGTCGTGAACTCAGGGCTCTAAATGGAAAAGAAATTACTTTGGGTCATAAATGAGAAAAAACGACTATGGGTCATGAGCTCAGGGCTCTAAATAGAAAAGAAATGAATCTGGGTCATAAATGAGAAAAACCGACTATGGGTCATGAGCTCAGGGCTCTAAATAGAAAAGAAATGACTTTGGGTCCTAAATGAGAAAAACGACTCTAGGTAGTGAGCTCAGGGCTCTAAATGGAAAACAAATTTCTCTCGGTCATAAATGAGGAAAACGAATTTAGGTCATGAGCTCAAGGCTTTAAATGGAAAAAGAAATGATTATGGGTCATCAATTAGAAAAAAAGACTACGGGTTGTGAGCTCAAGGCTCTAAATTGAAAAGAAGTGATTCTAGGTCATAAATGAGAAAATCGACTCTAGGTCATGAGCTTCAGACTCTAAATGGAAAAGAAATTAATATGGGTCATAAATGAGAAAAACAAATCTGGGTCATGAGCTCAGGGCTTTGAATGGAAAAAAAATGATTTTGGGCTATAAATGAGATAAATGAGTCTAGGTCGTGAGCTTCAAGCTCTAAATGGAAACAACATGACTTTGGGTCGTGAGCTCAGGGCTCTAAATGGAAAAGAAATTACTCTGGGTCATAAATTAGAAAATAAACTATGGGTCATGAGCTTAGGGCTCTAAATGGAAAAGAAATGACTATGGGTCATAAATGAGAAAAACCGACTCTAGGTCATGAGCTCAAGGCTCTGAATGGAAGAGAAATGAATCTGGGTCATAAATGAGAAAAACGACTCTAGGTCAAGAGTTCAGGGCCATGAATGGAAAAGAAATTACTCTGGGTTATAAATGAGATAAACAAGTCTAGGTCGTGAGCTCAAGGCTCCAAATGGAAGAGAAATGACTATGGGTCATAAATGAGAAAAACGACTTTGGGTTGTGAGTTCAGGGCTCTAAATGGAAAAAAAAAATAGTTTGAGTTATATATGAGATAAATGAGTCTAGGTTGTGAGCTCCGAGCTCTAAATGGAAATGAAATGACTCTGGGTCATAAATGAGAAAAACAACTCTGGGTCGTGAGCTCGAGGTTCTAAATGAAAAACAAATGACTCTAGGTCATAAATAAGAAAAACGAATTTGGGTGGTAAGCTCAAGGCTCTAATTGGAAAAGAAATGACTATGGGTCATAAATTAGAAAATCAACTATGGGTCGTGAGCTTAAGGCTCTAAATGGAAAAGAAATTACTCTGGGTCATAAATGAGAAAAAACGACTCTAGGTCATGAACTCAGGGCTCTGAATGGAAGAAAAATGAATCTGGGTCGTAAATGAGAAAAATGACTCTAGGTTGTGAGTTCAGGGCCCTGAATGGAAAAGAAATGACTCTGGGTTATAAATGAGATAAACGAGCCTAGGTCGTAAGCTCAGGGCTCTAAATGAAAGAGAAATGACTTTGGGTCATAAATGAGAAAAACGACTCTAGGTCATGAGTTTAGGGCTCTAAATGGAAAAAAATGACATTGGGTTATATATGATATTAACGAGTCTAGCTTGTGAGCTTCGATCACTAAATGGAAACGAAATGACTCTAGGTCATAAATGAGAAAAACAACTCTGGGTCGTGAGCTCAGGGTTCTAAATGGAAAATAAATTACTCTAGGTCATAAATGAGAAAAACGAATTTGGGTGGTAAGCTTAGGGCACTAAATGGAAAAGAAATGACTTTGGGTCATAAATTAGAAAATCAACTATGGGTCATGAGCTTAGGGCTCTAAATGGAAAAGAAATGACTCTGGGTCATAAATGAGAAAAAAAAACAACTCTAGGTCATGAGCTTAGGGCTCTGAATGGAAGAGAAATGAATCTGGGTCATAAATGAGAAAAACGACTCTGGGTCGTGAGTTCAGGGCCCTGAATGGAAAAGAAATGACTCTGGGTTATAAATGAGATAAACGAGTCTAGGTCGAGAGCTCAAGGCTCCAAATGGAAGAGAAATGACTCTGTGTCATAAATGAGAAAAACGACTTTAGGTCGTGAGTTTAGGGCTCTAAATGGAAAAAAGTGTCTTTGGGTTATATATGAGATCAACAAGTCTAGGTTGTGAGCTTCGAGCTCTCAATGGAAATGAAATGAATTTGGGTCATAAATGAGAAAAACAACTTTGGGTCGTGAGATCAGGGTTCTAAATGGAAAACAAATGACTCTAGGTCATAAATGAGAAAAACGAATTTGGGTGGTAAGCTTAGGGCTCTAAATGGAAAAGAAATTACTCTGGGTCATAAATTAGAAAATCAACTATGGGTCATGAGCTTAGGGCTCTAAATGGAAAAGAAATGACTCTGGGTTATAAATGAGAAAAAACGACTCTAGGTCATGAGCTCAGGGCTCTAAATGAAAGAGAAATGAATCTGAGTCATAAATGAGAAAAACGACTCTAGGTCATGAGTTCAGGGCCCTGAATGGAAAAGAAATGACTCTGGGTTATAAATGAGAAAAAAAAGCCTAGGTCATGAGCTAAGGGCTCTAATGGAAGAGAAATGACTCTAGGTCATAAATGAGAAAAACGACTCTAGGTCATGAGTTCAGGGCTCTAAATGGAAAAAAATGACTGTAAGTTATATATGAGATAAATGAGTCTAGCTTGTGAGCTCCGAGCTCTAAATGGAAATGAAATGACTCTGGGTCATAAATAAGAAAAACAACTCTGGGTCGTGAGTTCAGGGTTCTAAATAGACAACAAATGACTCTAGGTCATAAATGAGAAAAAAGAATTTGGGTGGTAAGGTCAGGGCTCTAAATGGAAAAGAAATGACTCTAGGTCATAAATTAGAAAATCAACTATGGGTCGTGAGCTTAGGGCTCTAAATGGAAAAGAAATGACGTTGGGTTATCAATTAGATAAACGAGTCAAGGTCGTGAGCTCCGAGCTCTAAATGGAAACGAAATGACTTTGGGTTGTAAATGAGAAAAACAACTCTACGTCGTGAGCTCAGGGTTCTAAATGGAAAACAAATGACTTTGGGTTATAAATGAGAAAAATGACTTTGGGTGGTGAGCTTAGGGCTCTAAATGGCAAAGAAATGACTCTGGGTCATCAATGAGAAAATCGACTTTGTATCATGAGCTCAGGGCTCTAAATGGATGAAAAATGACTTTGGGTCATAAATGTTAAATAACGACTCTGGGTCATGAACTCAAGGCTCTAAATGGAAAACAAATGACTCTGAGTCATTATTTAGAAGAAACGATGATGGGTCGTGAGCTTAGGGCTCTAAATAGAAAAGAAATTACTCTAGGTCATAAAGATAAAAACTACTCTAGGTCGTGAGCTCCAGGCTCAAAATGGAAAAGAAAGTATTCTGGGTCATAAATGAGAAAACCGACTATGGGTCGTGAACTCAGCTATTTGAATGGAAAAGAAATGACTTTGGGTTGTAAATGAGGAAAATGAGTTTAGGTCGTGAGCTTTGAGCTTTAAATGGAAACGAAATGACTCTAGGTCATAAATGAGAAAAACGACTTTGGGTGGTGAGCTTAGGGCTCTAAATGGAAAAGAAATGACTTTGGGTCATAAATGAGAAAATGGACTCTACATCATGAGCTCATGGCTCTAAATGGAAAAGAAATTACTCTGGGTCATAAATATGAAACAACAACTTTGGGTCGTGAGCTCAAGGCTCTAAATGGAAAAGAAATTACTTTGGGTCATAAATGAGAAAAAAACGACTATGAATCATGAGCTCAGGGCTCTAAATAGAAAAGAAATTACTCTGGATCATAAATGAGAAAAACAACTCTAAGTCGTGAGCTCAGGGCTTTAAGTGAAAAAAAAATGACTCTGAGTCCTAAATGAGAAAAATGACTCGAGGTAGTGAGCTCAAGGCTCTAAATGGAAAACAAATTTCTCTAGGTCATAAATGTGGAAAACGAATTTGGGTCGTAAGCTCAGGGCTTTAAATGGAAGAGAAATGACTTTGGGTCATAAATGAGAAAGAACAACTTTGGGTTGTGAGCTTAGGGCTCTAAATGGAAAAGAAATGACTCTCGGTCATATATGAGAAAAAGTACTCTAGGTCGTGTGCTCAGGGCTCTGAATGCAAAACAAATGACTTTAGGTCCGAAATTAGAAAATCGACTCTAGGTCATGAGCTCAGGGCTCTAAATGGAAGAGAAATGACTCTAGGTCATAAATGAGAAAAACGACTCTGGGTCATGAGCTTCGGGCGCTAAATGGAAAAGAAATCACTTTGGGTCATAAATGAGTAAAACGACTCTAGGTCGTAAGCTCAGCACTTTGAATGGAAAAGAAATGACTTTCGGTCATAAATGGAAAACAAATGACTCTCGATCATAAATGAGACAAACAAATTTGGGTGGTAAGCTCAGGGCTCTAAATGGAAAAGAAATTATTCTAGGTCATAAATTAGAAAATCGACTATGTGTCGTGAGCGCAGGGCTCTAAATGGAAAAAAAAATGACTCTGGGTCATAAATGAGAAAAAACGACTATGGGTCATGAGCTCAGGGCTCTAAATGGAAAAGAAATGACTCTGGATCATAAATGAGAAAATCGACTCTAGGTCATGAGCTCAAGGCTCTAAATGGAAGAGAAATGACTCTGGGTCATAAATGAGAAACAAAGATTCAAGGTCTCGAGCTCAGGGCTCTAAACGGAAAAAAAATTACTCTAGGACATAAATGAGAAAAAAAAACGACTATGGGTCGTGAGGTTAGGGCTCTAAATAGAAAAGAAATGAATCTAGGTCATAAATGCAAAAAAGTACTCTAGGTCGTGTGCTCCGAGCTTTAAATGGAAAAGAAATTACTCTAGGTTATAAATGAGAAAAATGATTGTTGGTCGTGAGCTTAGGGCTTTGAATGGAAAAGAAATGACTTTGGATTATCAATGAGATAAACGAGTCTAGGTCATGAGCTCCGAGCTCTTAATGGAAACGAAATGACTCTGGGTCGTCAATGAGAAAAACGACTCTACGTTGTGAGCTCAGGGTTCTAAATGGATAACAAATGACTCTAAGTCATAAATGAGAAAAACGACTTTTAAATTTTTTAACCTAAGCTTTGATCGGCATGCTTTTTGCTATATTCTAGCTTGCAGAGCCCTTTAACTGGCTGGCCCATACGCAAACCCATCTCCTATCTTTCTTTGTAGATCAGGCCACATTCAAATACTTGAGTAGAGAGGCCTTGGCTTGTGAGAGAAGAGTGCTTCTCCATGATCTTAATAAACTTTTTAGCTTTATTTGATCTTTTGAGGTTTTATATATATTTCAAATAAGTGGTCTTCTAATCTTGTATTGGATAATAAATTTTGAGTGTGTTTTGTAATATTTCTATTCAAATAGAAATGTATTTATATAAATATAAATAAATAAATATATATATATATATATATATATATATATATATATATATATATATATGTATATTTAGAGAATTATCTAATTATTTTTTTCAGATAATATTTTAAGTGATTTTCAATTTTTAAAAGTGTTTTTAAATTTTATTAAACATCTAATTGTTTTTTAAAACGTTTTTATACTAAAAGCGTTTTCTAAAAACATTGTCAAATGAACTCTAATAATGCATTTGACAGTGTTTTTACTTGAATTTCTTTTACATTAAGAGTACGTTTGACAACGATTTTGAGAAATAATTTTTGCCTTTTTTAATACTTGAAAGACGAAATGTTTGAAGTGTTAAAAAATTTAAAAACGCTTCCTAAAAATCATTACCATATGGACTCTTTGTTTAGTAGTGATTTTAGGAAGTGCTTCTAATATTTTCAACACTTCAAAAATTATATCTTTTAACTATTAAAAAGACTAAAAATCATTATCAAACACATTCTAATTATTTTTCAAAATTTTAAAAGTATTTCATAAATTTTGTGGGATACTTTATTTTTCTTTAAAAATATTATTAAATAGACTCTAAATCTCCATTTGGATTATGAATTCTCCAAAAAGTACTACAAGTGATTTTTTTTTTTAATTTTTAAAACCGTTTCCTAAATTTTGCTAAACATTTGATTTTTATATTTGGATAATTTAAATGATAATTGGAATGAAATAAAAAATAATTCCGATATGAATGAAATCTCATTCATAATTACGATTTCATTTGGTATTTAAGAAAAGGTATTTGATATTGAAAATGACATGATATATTAAAATTATTATTTTACTCTTATATTTTCATTCAAGACATGCCCAGGTCCACATATTTATACAATCAAAGATATCAATTTCGTAAAAGATTATATTAATAAATGGAAATTCATTGAAAATAAATATTTGCGGGACTCTGAATATTGTACCAAGAGTGTATACAGTCAAATAGAAAGTCCCACAAGCATAATAATGGAGCCCAAACTATAGGATAGATTAATTTTTAGTTATTAAGTAAATATTATTTTTTTTAGTCTTATTGTTTTGTAAAAAACAAACTCTGAAACAATGTTCTTTTAAAAAAAATATATTTTAAACTATGTATAAGCTTATTATTATTATTTTCATTTATATTCTCATTGTTACTGAACATTGAAATGGAAACAAATAATATTTCCAATCTTATATTCTTAATGCATCCAATTACAATAATGGAAATCACCAAACATTAAAGTACTAAATAAAATATTTGGAATAAATCTTCTAAGTAATTAGGAATAATTAATTTTCTAATTTTTAGGAATAATATTCCCAATAAATCTTTTAATTTTTAAGAATAATTTGGAATTCAAAAACTAATTAATTAATTACATATTAAATAAAAATTTTCAAAAGTACCGTAAATGTAATGAAAAACTTGCTCATTAATTCATACCTTAAAAAGTTAAACTTTATTTGTTTTTTAAATTCATTTAAAATAAAATAGAATTAGCAATTTTTCTTAAATTATTATTATTAAGTTAAAAAAAAATCAATTATGCTTTTATAAGGATGTTGGTATTCTTATTTTTATAATATTTATAAATAATATAATTTATAATTTTATTATTCTTATTTTATTATATTTTTAAAATTATTTTTATTTTTAATAGGACTTGAATTAAATTTAATTCATATTATATAAATTGAATTTATAATATAAAATCAGAATAAAAAAATTATTTTTAGAAACAACTTATCAAAACATATGATAAACATATTTTTAGTTTTTTATTTTTAAAAAAATTGTTTTTAAAAACAACTTGTAGGTGGAATCAAAATACCTTGTGTTAAAGATTAACTAAAATTCCATGAGATTTCATTTTCTATGAAATCAAATTTTTTATTCCATTCATCCAAACATGAGAATGAATATGGTAAAAATGAGATATAGTCGATTAATTATTAGAACGTAATGAAATTGTATTAAAGAAATTCTAACAAAAATTGAATTACTTAAAAAATATAAAATTATTAAGAAAATATAATTAGATTTGATGATATAGTCGATTAATTATTAGAACGTAATGAAATTATCTTAAATCATTGAAATAGAATCACGTCATATGTGCAAAATTTTAATTTTTAATCATCCAAAGCATCTAAGAATGACTATTGAATTGTCACCTAAATTATGTATGGACAATAAATTATGGAAAAAATAGACTTTAAGGCTATATTTGGTTTTCAAAAAATTTGAAGGAAAATGCGAAAGAAAAAAAATAAAGATGAAAAGTAGAAGGAAAAAAAAAAAGTAAAGGAAAAAATAAGTTTTGTTTTAAAAATATTTTTAAAAAAAAAATCGAAAGAATTAAAATCTCAATAAAAAACTTTTCATCATTTTGGTAAATTTTATATCAAAATTTTAATATTTTTTAAAACAATTTTGTAATTTTCTTAATAAAATTTAAATTTGTTTAAATAAATAATATAAATGAGTGATGAAATTTTTTATTCAATAAATATCTATAATGTATAATTAAGTGTTATTATTAATTTACTATTATTTAATTAAATATAATAAAATATTTAAATATCTCAAAATGAATGGAAATCATTGGTTATAAAAAGTAAAAAGTTTCAGATAATTTTTTTAAAATAATAATAATTTATTCATTGAGGAAATGAAAGATAGATTAGTAATTAGAACCTTAAATTAAATCCTTATTGAAACACTTAATGGAATATAAATTAGAGGCAAATAAAAATATTAAATTTCCAATTACCTTTTAGATATGTAATAGCAATTTTCGAGAATGATTTCCGCTACATCAAATAATTAAAATTCTAAGAAAATATTAAATTCTCATTTAATTCTAACTAAATGAAAAGATTAAATTATCATTTAAGTTTATTATTATTACTGAAAAGATTAAATATTGAATTATTTTTTAGGTTTGTGATGATAATTTTAAGAATGGTTTTTGTTATGTCAAGTAATTGAAACCCTAACTAAATGAAAAGATTAAATTCTCATTTAAGTTGATTATTAGTATTGAAAAAAAATAAATTTTGAATTACCTTTTAGGTTTGTGATAACAATTTCAAGAATGACTTTTGTTATCTCATTTAAGTTGATTATTAGTATTAATAAGAGTATTTTTAGAAATAAAAAAGTGACAAACATCTCATCCTTTTCTACATAGTATAGATTATAAATCAAAAGTTCCATTAAATTAAATTTTATTATGATTCCATGTGAGATTTAAAAAGAATATAGATAAATGGAGAAAAGAAAAGTTTAGAGTTTCTTATTAGGATCACTTAAAAAAAAAAAAAAAAAAAAGGTATAGAACAAATGGAGTGTAAATAATTTTACAATAAAAAAATAAAACAAAGAAAAAAACTAATTTTCTAAAAAGAAAAATGATAATTCTAAAATAGGAAACAAATATTCTAACTCTCGGATATTTCTATGCCTCGGATTACTAGCATTACTAATAAAGATAATTTATTGATTTTAAATTATTTTTTATTTTAAATTATTTTCTTTTCCTTATCTTTTCTCTTATCTATATCTATACTATATATAAAAGTCAGAATGCTGTTTTTTAGCCCTATTTCCATCATATATTTGTTCGTTTGCCATTCATTCACATACAACATAATTTCTTCTTCTTTCTTGTTAGAAGGCTCGATTTAGGTTTTTTTGTTTTTTTTTTTTTTGTTCAACACCACCGTTGAACCAAAAACCCAAAAAAACGCTCCACCTAAATCCACCATTGGTTAACTCTCGCAAAACACAAGGGATGTTGAACATTTATTGGCATTAAGAACCAGAAGCATCACTACTTCCAAGCATCAACAAAATATGAAAAAAAAAAAACAGATAACATACACACCGCTCATCACCATTTCTAAAATGCTTTCTAGGTCTCCAAAAAAAAAAAAAAAACACCAAAAGCAAACCAATTTTATTCCCGCCAATCTAGAGTCTTGAATGTGACAGGAGAATGACAAAGTCGGAAACCTAGAAGAGAGAAAATGCTTAGTATGTGCTTCTAAAAAATCTGTTGCCTCATCTCTCTCTATCTATCAAAAATTTGCTACCTCCTCTATCTCTACCTATTATCCCCACGTTTAGTAGATAAAAGATTTACGATAGTTTCTTTATTTATATCATTAATGATTATAAAATTTGTATTAAAAATTCAATTTTTTTTTCTTAAAATTAGAATTTTCTCACATTGGAAATAATATATTTTTACAAAATTAGAAATTATATAGTATAAAATAATTACATTTATTTGAATAAAATAATATATTTTTACAAAAAGAAAATCCAAATCACATCATCTTTTTCATTTTTATTTTTAATTAAAATAAAATTTTTAAATATTCATCACACACACATAATAATGATGGTAAAATTGATACTTACCAAATTTAATTTTTAATTTAAAACATACTAATTTTCTAATTATAATAGGTGTTACATCATTAAGACCTTTTTTTTTTTTTCAATATTTATAAATGTTCCCATTTTCATACAAATATCAAACCATAAACAAAAATTCCATGAGAGAACATCATATATATATATATATATATATATATATATATATATATATATATATATATATATATATATATATTGTTTTTAGTTTGATAAGAGTTTATATACTTTAGTTGAATAAGATTATTATTTTAGTTTTTAAATTTCAATAAATAATAATATATATAATTTTTATTAAATAATAAAAAATAAATTAAATTAACTATAGCTTATTCATTATAATTAATTAATTTAATAAAATAATTAATTATTTTTATTCAATATTGAAATTTTCTATTAAAAAATAATAAAAAAAATATGAAAAATAATAAAGGTTATTAATTTATTATAAAACTTATTTGAAATTTTAATATAGATGAATTACAATTTGAAATATTATTTTTTAAAAAACAATAAATAAAATTTAATCTTATCTACTCTCCAAAAAAAAAAAAAAAAGGTATAATTTGACCAATTAATATAATCATTTAAGGAGTGGAGGAAATGATGTCAACTGCCAAGTGAGCATTGGGTCCAAGGCCCACTACAACATTTTCAAACCATTACCATAACCATCACCGTTATCGTCACCGTCACCGTTATCGTTACCGTCACCGTTACCATTATTATTATCGTCACTGTTACCATCACCATTACTATCACTGTCACTGTTATCATCACCATTATCATTACCATTACCGTGACCGTTATCGTCACCATTATCGTTACGATTATCATTACCGTCACCATTACCGTTACTGTTATCGTAACCATTACTATCACCGTTACCGTCACAATTACCATCACTGTTACCATCACCGTTACCGTTACCATTACCATCACCTTTACCGATATTCTTACTATCACAGTCACCATTACCGTTACTGTTACCGCAACTGTTACCGTTATCATCACCATAACCATTATCGTCACCGTTACCATCACTATTATCATCACCGATACTGTGATCATTAGCGTGACCGTGACCTTTATCGACTCAATTATCGTAACCATCACCGCTACCGTCACTGTTAGCATTATAGTTACCATCATCGTCACCGTCATCGTTACCGTTACTATCACCGTCACCATTTCCGTCCCCTTTACCATTACCATTATCGTTATTGTTACCGTCACCGTTACCATTACTGTTACTATTACCATCACTGTTACCGTGACCGTTACTATTATCGTCACCATTTTCGTTACCGTTAATGTTACGATTACCATTACCATTATTGTCAATGTTACCGCCACCATTACTATGACTGTAATCGAAACAGTGACCGTTATCGTCACTATTATCATTACTGTCACTATAACCATCACCGTCAACGTTGTCGTTGTCGTTACCGTTACAGTCACCATTACTATCAGTATTAACGTTACAATCACCTTCATCGTCACCGTCACCGTTACAGTCACCGTCACCATCACCATTACAGTTATCATTACCATTACTATTACCGTCATCGTTACCGTTACCATGACCCTTACTGCTATCGTTACTATTATTGTCACCATTACCATTACTGTTACCGTTACTGTTACCATCACCGTTATCGTTACCATCACCACAACTGTTATCGTCACTATTATCATCATTGTTACTGTTACTGTCATTATTACCGTTACTGTCACTGTTACCGTTAACGTCATCATTATCGTCACATTTAACCATTACCGTTACTATCACCATTGTCGTCACCGTTACCGTTACTATTACAATCACTGTTACCCTCATCGTTACAGTTACCGTTACTGTCATAGTTACCGTCACTATAACCGTTAGTGACAATTTTACCGGTACTGTCACTGTAACTGTCACTATTACCATCAACGTCACTATTACCGTCACTGTTACAATCACCGTTACCATTACCGTCACCGTTATTGTCACTGTTATCATTATGGTTATCATCATTGTTACTGTTACCTTTACCATTACTGTCAACGTTACCGTTACCATCATCGTAACCGTCACCCTTATCGTTCTATTATAATCACCATTACCGTTTATGTCATCGTTACTGCTACCGTTATCGTTTTTGTTACCGTCACCGTCACTGTTACCGTTATAGTTATCGTTATTCTTACTGCCACTGTTATCATTACCGTCATCGTGACCATAATCATCATCGTTACCGTCTATGTTATCGTCACCGTTCCAGCCACCGTCATCGTAACCGTTACCGTTACTATTACTATTACAACCATCGTTACTGTCACCATCACCATTTCCGTCATCGTTACTGTTACCATTGCAATTACCATCACCGTTACCGTCATTGTTACCGTCATCGTTACCATTACCATTACCGTTACCGTCATCGCAACCGTGACCATGACCGTTACCATCACTGTTATCATCACCGTTACTAAGACCATTACCGTGACTGTGACCGTGACCGTTACCGTCACCATTACTGTAACCGTCACCGTTACCATCACCATTACCGTCACTATTACTGTAACCGTTACCATCATTGATACCATCACCATCACCGTAACCGTTATCGTCACCGTTATCGTAACAATTACCGCCACCGTCACCATTATTATCACTGTTACTGTTATCGTTACCATTATCGTTACCGTTACCATTACCGTTACCATTACCGTCACCGTTTTCATTACCGTTACCATTACCTTTACCGTCACTGTAACCATTACTGTCAACGTTACTGCTACCATTACTGTGACTGTCATCGATACCATGATCGTTACCGTCACCATTATCATTATCGTCACTGTAACCATCACCATCAACGTTATCGTCACCATTACTATCATTGTTACCATTACAATCACCGTCACCGTCACCGTCACCGTTACAATCACTATCACCGTCACCATTACTGTTACCGTTACCATGACCCTTATGGTTAAAGTTACTGTTATTGTCACCGTTACTGTTACTGTTACTGTTACTGTTACTATTACCATCACCGTTATCGTTATCGTTACCATCACTATAACAATTATCGTCACTATTACCATCACCGATACCATCACCGTTACTGTTACTGTCACTATTACCATAACTATCATCGTTACCATCATTGTTACCGTTAACGTCATCGTTATGGTCATATTTAACTGTTACCATCACCACACCGTTACCGTTAACGTTACCGTTACCATCACCATTGTTGTCATCGTTATCGTCACCATTACCGTTATTGTTATCGTCACTGTTACCATTACCAATACCGTTAGCATCACCGTCACCGTTACTGTCATCATGACCGTTATTGTCACCAATACCGTTACTGTTACCATCACTGTTACTGTTAGTGACACTATTACCACTATTGTCACCGTAACCATCACTGTTACCGTCAACGTTACCGTTACAATCATTGTTACCATTACCATCACCATTATTGTCACTGTTACCATTACCGTTAGGGTTATCGTCATCGTTATTGTTACCTTTACCATTACTGTCAGCGTTACTGTTACCATTACTATAACTGTCACCCTTATCATTATGTTACAATTAGAGTTACCATTTCTTTCATCGTTACCGTCACCATTATCGTTCTTGTTACCATCACCGTCACCGTCACCGTTACCGTTATTGTTTTCGTTATTCTTACTGTCACCGTTATCATTACCGTCACCTTTACCATCATCGTGACTGTAACCGTCATCGTTACCGTCTGTGTTATCGTCACCGCCACCGTCACTGTTACTATTACAGCCATGGTTACCATCACTGTCACCATCACCATTTCCGTCATCGTTATCATGACCGTTATCATCACCATTGCCATAACCGTCACCGTTACCATCACCATTACCATAACCATCACCGTTACCATCACCATTACTGTAACCGTCACCGTTACCATCATTGTTACTGTTACCGTTACTGTCATTGTTACCATCACCGTCACCGTAACCATTACCATCACTGTTATCGTAACCGTTACTGCCACCGTCACCTTTACCGTCATCGTTTTCATCACCGTTATCGGTACCGTCACCGTCATCGTTTTCGTTACCGTTACCAACATCGTTTTCATTACCGTTACCATTACCGTCACTGTAACCATTACCGTCAATGTTACCACTACCATTACTGTGACTGTTATCGATACCATGACTATTACCGTCACCATTATCATTACCTTCACTATAACCATCACTGTCAACGTTACCGTCACCATTACTATCATTGTTACCGTTACAATCACCTTCATCATCACCGTCACAGTTATAATCATCATTACCGATACTGTCACCATTACTATCATCGTTACAGTCATCGTTAGCGTTACCCTTACCATCACCATTACTATCACCGTGATCATCACCCTTACTGTCACAGTTTCTGTCATCATAACCATTATCGTCACCCTTACCGTTGTTGTTACCATCATCGTTACCCTTACCGTCACTGTTACTTTTTCTATCACCGTTGTCGTCACTGTTATGGTCAACGTCACAGTTACCATCACCGTTACCGTTACCATTACAATTACGGTTGTCGTCACCATTACTGTTATTGTTACCGTTATAGTTACTATCAGCTTTACCATTATAGTCATCGTCACCATGACCATTACCGTCTACAATGCCGTTACCATTACCGTTACCATCACCCTTACCGTTACCATTACAGTCACCGTTATTGTGATCATCACCGTAACCGTTACTGTCATCATAATCGTTACCGTCACTGTAACTATTACCATAACCGTTACCGTCACCTTTACCATCACAGTCTCCATTACCGTCTCTGTTATCGTCATTGTCTCCGTTACTGTCTATGTTACCGTTACCGTTACCGTCACCATCACCGTTACCATCACTAGCACTATTACCATCATCGTCATCGTGACTATCACAATTACTGTCACCGTTAACATCAACGGTACTGTTACCATTATTGTTATTGTTACCGTCACTGTTACCATTACTATTACTATTTCCGTTATTGTTACCGTCACCGTTATCGTTACCATTACCGTCACCGTCACAATTTTCGTCACCATTATCGTCACTGTTACCCTCACCGTTACTATCACGTCACCGTTAGTGTTATCGTTACCATAACCGTTACCGTTACTATTACCATTACCGTCACCATCACTGTTATCATCACCGATACCATTACTGTTATATTTACCGATGCCATCATCGTTATCGTCACCGATATCGTC
The DNA here is from genome assembly GCA_945999865.1 of Vitis cinerea var. helleri x Vitis rupestris. Classification (NCBI taxonomy): domain Eukaryota; kingdom Viridiplantae; phylum Streptophyta; class Magnoliopsida; order Vitales; family Vitaceae; genus Vitis; species Vitis cinerea var. helleri x Vitis rupestris. The sequence goes on from OX253915.1 coordinate 16,041,721, forward strand.
ATCATTATTGATTCTGTTATCGTCACAGTTCCATCACGGTTATCGTCACCATCACTGTTACCGATACTATTAATGTCACCATTACAGTTATCATAACCGTTACTATCACCGTTATAGTCACCATCACTGTTACCGATACTATTACTATCACCATTACAGACACTAATACCATCACCGTGATTGTTATTGGTACCGTTACTATTACCGTTACCGTCACCGTCACCTTTATCATTACCATCACTACTACCTTCATTGTCACCATTACCGTGACCGTTATCGTGACCGTCACTGTAATCATCACCATTACCGTCATCGTCACTGTCATCGTTACCGTCACCGTTACCATTACCGTTATAGTCATCGTTACCATTACCGTCACCGTCACCGTCACCGTCACTGTTATCGATACTATTACTATCACCGTTACAGACACTAATATTGTCACCATGACTGTTATCGGTACCGTTACTATTACCGTTACCGTCAACGTCACCTTTACTGTTACCATCTCCACTACCGTCACTGTCACCATTACCGTGATCGTTATCATGACCGTCACCATAATCATCACCATTACCGTCATCGTCACCGTCACCGTTATTGTTACCGTTACAGTCACCGTTACCATTACCCTCACCATTACCATCTCCGTTACTGTCACCGTTACCGTTACCCTCACCATTACCGTCACTGTTACCATTATCGTTACCGGTATTGGTACCTTTACCATAACCATTAACCTCACCGTTACCGTCACTATTACCGTCACCATTACCTTCACCATTTTCATTACCATTATCGTCACCGTTACCTTCACCGTTAGCGTCACCGTTATTGTTACCCTCACCATTACTGTCTCCGTTACTGTCACCGTTACCGTTACCCTCACCATTACCGTCATCGTTACCATCATCGTTACCGATATTGGTACCTTTACCATAACCATTACCCTCACCGTTACCGTCACTATTACCGTTACCATTATCGTCACCGTTAGCGTCACAGTTACCGTTACCGTTATCGTCACTGACAGCGTTATCATCACCGTTACCGTTACTGTCATTGATAGCGTTATCATCATCGTTACCATCACCATCACCCTTAATTTTATTATTACGATCACTATCACTGTTACCGTCATCGTCACCATTATAGTCACCCTTACCGTTACTATTACCGATATCCTTACCGTCACCGTTATCATCACTGTTACCGTCACCATTACCGTCACAGTTGCCGATAATGTTACCGTTACTGTTACTGTCACCTTACCGTCATCGTTACCAATATTGTTACCGTCACCATCACCATTACCGTTATCATTATCGTCACCATTACCATCACCGTTACCTATATTGCTACCATCACCGTTACTGTCATCGTTACTGATACTAGTACCATCACCGTTATTGATACGATTACCGTCATGGTCACCATTACCGTTACCTTTATCGTTATTTTCACTTTTACTGTCACCGTCACTATAACCATCACTGTCACCATTACCATCACCGTTACCGTCACCATTACTGTTACCATCACCATTACCGTTATTGGTACCTTTTTCCGTAACCAATACCGTCACCGTTACCCTCACCATTACCTTCACCATTTTCATCATCGTTCTCGTCATCGTTACCTTCATCATTACCGTCACCATTATTGTTACTGTTATTGTCACCAACAATGTTATCATCACCATTACCATTACCGTTACTGTTACCGTTACCATCACCGTCAGTGACAATGTTATCGTCACTTTTATTGTTACCGTTACCGTCACTGTCATCGTTACTATAATCGCGGTCGTTATTGTTACCATTACCATCACACCATTGCTATTTTTGTCACTATTATCGTTACTGCCACCGTTACCGTCATCATTACTATTACCGTCACCATTACCATTAGCATGACTATCACCATTACCATGATTGTCTCCATTATCGTCACTGTTACCATTATCGTTATCGCCACCGTTACTGTTGTTACCGTTACCGTTACCGTCACCTTACTATTACTGTTACCATTACCGCCACCGTTACTATTATCGTTACCGTTACCGTCACCGTTACTGTTACAGTTATCGTCTGCCATACCATTATTGTCACCGTTATCGTTACCGTCATCGTCACCCTCAATTTTACTATTACGATCACCATCACCGTTATTGTCACCCTTATAGTTACTATTACCGATATTGTTACCGTCATTATTACCATAACCGTTACCGTTTCCCTTACCGTCACCGTTACCGATATTGTAACCAATATCTCATAATTACCTTTCCAATTCTTCAGTCTTAGATCCACCTATATCATAATCACCTGACATACTCTTGTACACAAAGGGCTTATGTGAAATTCCAATGAAGGAATTATCATAGACATAGATATCATGATCATAAATACTTAGGATCACTCAAGGGGTCAGACATACCATCTCAAACCTAGGGGATATCATAGTGTTTTTATTAAGAATATCTATACTACTTGCTTAAACTTCTAACCACTGAATCCATAGGGTATATATATGATCACATTAGGATCTCACCTAGAAATCAAATTCATTGACAACCTAAGCTAGTTGCAATACTTTCTCAAGATCGAAAACCATGGAACATAGTACCTAGGAAAAGTCATGACAATCCAATAGTCATTTAGTTATGACTCTTTATAGATTCTATTTAATGTGTAACCATATACACTAGTACTCACCATGCCAAAATTATCTCGATGACCAAGACAAGTTAACCCACAAATTTAAACATAGTATACTATGGCTATCAATGGATTACCAAAGTTTATGAACTAGTTGTGAACAACTTATGACCTTGTAAAGAACCCATGACTTGAATTTTTTATTCAACTACTAATGTACTCACGTCATGTATAATACAGGTGACATAAGTTTGATACTCAAATAAATTAGATAAACAATGCAAACAAGATAGGAAATAATAGATATCATATATGACAAATCAAATTCTTATGTTATGCCGCTACTTTTAAGGGCTTTATCCTAATAATCTCTCACTAGGCCTCAAAATATACTGGGCAAAATATGACACCTATGTTATCCCTATGAGTATCGAATACTCATCATGGTAAGGTCTTAAGAAGCGACATTAGGTTCTTTACAGAAGATGTTTTCCATAGTCACATAACCCCTTTAAAGCATCTCATGAATCAAACGAAAGTTCCTCCTTATGTGTTTACTGTTTCATTGGTTCTTGTTTCTTTTGACTATGTCATCGTCTCACTATTATCATAAAATAGAATCATGGGTAATATAACCAAGATTACTACCCTTAGTTCTATAAGAAACTTCCTAAGCCAAACAACATCCTTTGCAGTTTTAGAAGCTACACCACATTCAACTTCCATAATTGAGTCAACAATACATGATTGTTTTACACTTCTCCAACTAATAGTCTCACCACTTAAGATAAAGACATAACTAGAAATAGACTTACAAGAGTCTTTATTAGATTGAAAGTCCGTCACTGTCACCGTTACCGTTACCTTTATCGTTATTATCACTTTTACCGTCATCGTCACCGTCAGCGTCACTGTCACCATCACCGTCACCGTCACCGTCACCGTTACCATCATTGTCACCATTACCGTGACCGCCACCGTAATCATCACCATTACCATCACTGGTACCTTTACCGTAACCGTTACCGTCACCATCACCCTCATCGTTACCCTCACCATTATCCTCACCATTACCTTCACTATTTTCGTCACCGTTACCTTCATCGTTACCGTTGCTGTTATCGTTACCATTGCCATCACCGACAGCGTTATCATCACCGTTACCCTTACCATCACCATTAGCGACAACGTTATCGCCACCGTTATCATTACCGTTACCATTACCATTACCGTCACCGTCATCATCACCGTTACTATAATTGTGGCCGTTATCGTTACCATTACCTTTATTTTTATTATCATCGTTACTATTTCTGTCACTATTATCATTACTGTCACCGTTACCGTCACTCTTACCGTCAATGACACTGTTACCGTCACCGTTACTATTAGTATCACCATTATCGTTAGCATGATTGTCATCATTACCATCACCAATACCATGACCGTCTCCATTATCGTCACCATTATCATCATTGTTACCATTACCGTTACCGTTACCATTACTGTTACCATCAACGTTACTATTTCTATCACTATTATCGTTACTGTCACCGTTACCATCACTCTTACCGTCAACGGCACTGTTACTATTACTATCACCATTATCATTAGCATGATCGTCACCGTTACCATCACCAGTACCATGACCATTTCCATTATCGTCACCGTTATCGTCATTGTTACCGTTACCATTACCGTTATTGTCCACGATACCGTTATTATCACCGTTATCGTTACCGTCATCGTCACCGTCACCCTTAATTTTATTATTAAGATCACCGTCACCGTTATCGTCACCCTTACCGTTACTGTTACCAATGTCATTACCGTCACCATTTTTATCACCGTTACCATCACTGTTATTGATACCGTTACCATCACCGTTACTGTTACCGTCATTGTTATCATCACCGTTACTGTTATCATTACAGTTACCATCATATTTAATGTTACCGTTACTGTCAATGTTACCATTAGCGTTACCGTTACCGTTACTGTCACCGTTACCATTATCATGATCGTCACCGTTACCGTTACCGTTATTGTCACCGTTACCGTTATTGTTACCATCACCGTTACCATTACCGTCACCGTTACCATCATCGTTACCGTTATTGTCACTATTACCATTACAATGATCGTCACCGTCACTTTTTCCGTCACCATTACCGTCAACGTCATAGTTACCATCACAATTACCATCACCATTAGCGTCACTATTACCGTTCCTTCACCGTTACCATTACTGTTACCTTCACCATTACTGTTACCGTCACCGTTACTGTAATCGTGACCGTTATCGTTACGATTAATGTTATTTTTACCTTCACCATTACTGTCACCGTTACTATTTATGTCACTATTATCATTACTTCATCGTTACCATCACTCTTACCGTCAACAACACTGTTACCATCACCATTACCGTTACCATTACTATCACCTTTACCGTTAGCGTGATCATCACCATTACTGTCACCATTACCATGACTGCCACCTTTATCGTCACCGTTATCGTCACTGTTACTATTACCATTACCGTCACCGTTGCTATTACCGCTACCATTACCGTCAATGTTACTGTTACCATTACCATTACCATTCGTGATACCATTACTATCACCGTTACAGTTACCATCACCGTCACCCTTAATTTTAAAGTTATGGTCACCATCATCGTTTTCGTCATCATTACTGTTATTGTTACCGTCACCGTTATCAATACCATCACCGTTACTATCATCGTTACTGTCATCGTTACCGTTATTGTCACCATTATCGATAATGTTACCGTTTCCGTTACCGTCACTGTTACTGTCACTGTTATCGTCATCATTATCGTCAGCATTACCATCACCGTTACTAATACTCTTACCATCACTATTATCGATACTGTTACCGTCACCATCATCATTATCATCACTGTTACCATCAACTTTACTGATACTGTTACCATCATTGTTATCATCACCGCTATCGATACTGCTACCGTCACCTTCACCGTTACCGTTACAATTATCGTGACCGTTACCGTCACCATTACTGTTACTATTTTCGTTATTCTTACCTTTATTGTTACCATCATCATTACTATCTACGTTACCGTCACCATTACCGTCACCGTTACCGTCATCGTTATTGTCATCGTTACCGTCACTATCAGCGTTACCGTTACCATTATCGTCACCGTTACCGTTATTGTCACCGTTACCATTACCGTCACCGTTACAGTTACTGTTGCTGTTACCTTTACCATTAGCGTTACCGTTACTGTCACCATCAACATTACCATTACCATCACCGTCATCATCACCATTACCGTTTCCAATCGTGATACTACTACCATCATTGTTAATGTTATTTTTACCATCATCGTCACCGTCACCCTTGTCGTTACCATTACAGTCACCATCACCGTTATTTTTACGGTTACCATTATTGTTACCTTTATCGTCCCCGTTACTTTCCCAACTACCGTCATAGTCAACGTTGTCGTCATCATTACAGTCACCATCACTGTTACCAATACTGTTACTATTACTGTTTCCATTACTATCACCGTCACTGTTACCGATGCTGTTACCGTTATCGTCATTGTTATTGTCTCCATTACCGTCATCAATACCGTTACTGTCACTATTATCGTCACCGTGACAGTTACCGTTACCATTATCGTGACTGTTACCGTTACCGTTACCGTTATTGTTATCATCACCGTTACCATTACCATCACTTTCACCATTACCGTCATTGTTACAGATACCGTCACTATTACTATTACCATTACCGAAATCGTTACCATTACTGTCACTACTACCGTCATCATTACCGTTATTGTTTCTGTTATTATTACTATCACTGTTTTCATTACCATTATCTTTACTGTTACCGTTACCGTCACCTTTACCATCATCGTTACCGTCAATGTCACAGTCACCGTTACTGTTACCGTCATCGTTATCATCATCGTTATCGTTTTTGTTACGGTTACCGTCATCGTTACTGTTACCGTCATCCTTATTGTTACCATTATCGTCACTGTTACTGTCATCGTTATCGTCATCATTATCGTTACCGTTACCATTACCAATACTATTATCATCACCGTTATCGTCATAGTCATTGTTACCATTCCGTTATCGTTATTGTTATCGTAACCATCACCATCAACGTCACCATCACCATTACCATCACTTCCACCGTTATCGATACCATCACCTTTACCATCACTATTACTGTCACCGTTACCGTCATTGTTATTGTTATCGTTACCGTTACCGTCACTATTATTGTCATCGTTACCATTACCATTACTGTTTCCGATATTGTTACTGTCACTGTTACCATTACCATTAGCATTACCGTTACTGTCATCGTCACTGTTACCATTACTTTCCCCGTTACCTCTATTGTCACCGTTACCATCATCATTACCATCATCGTTATCGTCACCGTTATCATTACGGTTACCATCACCGTTACTATTATCGTTACCGTTACCGTCAGTGTTACTGTCACCATCACCGTTACCATTACCATTACAGTTACGGTTACCGTCCCCGTTACTGTTACCGTTACCTTTATCGTTATCATTAACGTTACCATCATCGTCACCATTATCATTACCGTTATAGTTCGTAATATTGCTACTGTTACTGTTATCGTTATCTTTACCGTCACCATCACTGTCATCTGTATCGTTACCATTACAGTCATTGTCACTGCTATTTTTACTATTATCGTGACTGTCATCTTAACCGTTATCGTCACTATTACTTTAACTGTTACTGTCACCGTCATCGTTACCAATACCGTTACCATTATCGTTATCATCATCGTTACCATCAGTTTCACCGTTACCGTCACTATTACTTTAATTGTTACTGTCACCGTCACCGTTACCGATACTGTTACCATTATCGTTATCGTCATCGTTACCATCACTTTCACCGTTACCGTCATCGTTACCATTACCGTCAATGTTACCGTTACCGTTACTGTTTTCATTATTGTTATTGTCACCATTACCGTCTCCGTTACCATTACCATTATTGTTACCATTACCGTTATTGTTACCGTTACTATCATCGTTACTGTCACCGTCATCGTTACCATCATTGTTACCGTCACTGTTACCGTTACCGTTACCCTCACCGTTACTGTTACCGTTACCATTATTTTTACTATTACCGTCACCGTTACCGTCACCATTACCGTCATCGTTATCGTTAACATTATCCTTATCGTTACGGTTACTGTCATCGTTACTGTTACTGTTACCGTCATCATTACTATCACCGTTATCGCCACCGCTACTGTTACCGTTACCATTATCATCACTATTACTGTCACAGTTACCGTCATCGTTACCGTTATCATTACCGTTACCATTCGCAATACTGCAACCGTCACCGTCACCGGTATCATTATCGTCACTGTCACCGTTACCATTACAGTCATCATCACTGTTATTTTTACTGTTACCGTTACTATCATCTTAACCGTTATCGTCATTGTTACTTTCACCGTTGCCGTCATCATCATTGTCACCGTTACCGTCACTGTTACCGATACTGTTACCGTTATCATCAGTGTTACTATCACCATGACCGTCATCGTTACCGTTACCGATACCATCACTATTACCGTTACCATTACCGTTACCGCTATCGTTATCATCACCGTTATCGTTATCGTCACCATTATCATCACTTTTACCATTATCATCACCGTTACCGATTATGTCACCCATACCGTCATTGTTACCTTTATCGTCATCGTTACCTTTACCATCTCTATTATTGTCATCGTTACTGTTACTGTTTCCGTTATTGTTACCATCATCGTTACCGTCTCTATTATTGTTACCATTATCATTACCGTTACCGTTACCATTATCGTTACCATTACCGTTACCATTACCGTTACCATTACCATTATTGTTACCATTACCATCATCGTTACCGTCTCTGTTACCGTTACCATTATCATTACTGTTACCGTTACCATTATCGTTACCATTACCATTATCGTTACCATTATTGTTACCATTACCGTCATCGTTATTATCACTGTTACCGTCACCGTCATCATTACCATTACCATTACCGTCACTGTTTCTATCATCGTTAGCGTTATTGTCATCGTTACTATCACCGTTACCGTCACCGTAACTGTCACCGGCTATTCATAGCAACTAGAGCCTTGAGCTCTTGTTCGAGAGTCGTTCATGTCAACCATAAGCCTTAGTTGTTCATAGTATCTACAACGCTGAGCCCATGATCTGTAGTATTTCATGTCATTGACAGCTCTAAGTTGTTCATAGCATCAAAAGCCTTGAGCTCACGACCCAAAGTTGTTCATCTCAATCATAGCTCGAAGCTATTCATAGCATCTAGAGCCCTGAGTTCTCGACCTAGGGTACCTAATGTCTTCTACAACCCTGAGCTATTAATAGCATCTAGAGCCTTAAGCTCAAGACCTGGAGTTGTTCATCTCAACCACAGCCTTGAGATGTTCATAACATCGAGAGCCTTGAACTCACGACCTGGAGTCTTTCATGTCATCAACAACTGTAAGTTATGCATAGCATTTAGAGCCCTGAGCTCATGACTTGGAGTCTTTCTTGTTAATCACAATCCTATGTTGTTCATAGAATTTAAAGGCCTGAGCTAATGAATCGAAGTCATTCATCTTATCCACAACCCTAAGTTGTTAATAGCATTTACAAGCCTGAGCTCACAAACCCAGAGTCATTCATGTCAACCATGGATTTTAGTAGTTCATATCATCTAGAGGCTTCAACTCATGATGTAGAATCATTCATATCATCCACATCTTTAAGCAGTTCATAGTGTCTAGAGGCTTAAGCTAATGTGATCCTGAGTCGTTCATATCATCCACAACTCTGAGCTTTTTATAGCATCTAGAGCTTTGGTCTCACGACCTAGAGTAGCTCATGTCATCCATTGCCCAGAGCTATTCATAGCATTTAGAGCCTTAAGCTCAAAATTTGGAGTCATTCATGTCAATCACAATCTTGAGTTGTTCATAGTACCTAGAGCCCTGAGCTCTCGACCTAGAGTTTTTCATGTCATCAAAAACCCAAACCTCTGTCTAGCATTTAGAGCCCTCAGCTCATGACCCAAAGTCTTTATAGTCATCGATAACCTTAAGTTATGCATAACTTCTAGAGCCTTAAGCTCACGACTAGGAGTCTTTGATGTCAACCATAGGCTTGAGCTCTTCATAGAATCTAGAGGCCTGAGCCCATGACCCAAAGTTGTTCATGTCATCCACAACCTTAACTTGTTATTAGCATCTAGAGCCTTTAGCTCACTACCCAAAGTCATTCATGTTAATTGTCGCCCTGAGTTGTTCATAGTGTCGAGAGCCCTGAGCTCACGACCTAGAGTCATTCATATCTTCCAAATCCATGAGCAGTTCATAGCATCTAGTGGATTGAGCTCATGACACGGAATCTTTCAAATCATCCACAACCTAGTGTGGTTCATAGCATTTACAAGCCTAAGCTCATGGGATCCTAAGTCGTTCATACCATTATCGTTACCGTCATCGTTATCGTTAGCGTTACTGTTACCGTCACTGTTACCGTTACCTTTATCATTACCGTAATTTTTACCATCACCGTTACAATTATAGTTATAGTAGCCATTACTGTTACCATTACCGTCACCATAACCATTATTGTCACCATTACCGTCACAGTTACTATGACTGTTATCGTGACTGTGACCGTTACCATCACCATTACTGTAACCGTCACTATTACCATTACCGTCACCATTACCGTGACTGTGACCGTTTTTGTCACTGTTATCGTTACCATTACCGTTACCATTACCGTGACTATTACCATCACTATTACCGTCGTAGTAACCGTCACTGTTATCGTAATCGTTATCATCGCCATTACCATTATTATTACTATTCCCGTTATCGTCACCATTATCGTTTTCGTAATCATGAACTTTATCATCATCATTACAATTACGGTGACCATCCCCGTTACCGTTACCATCATCATTACCATCACAATCACCATTACCGTTACCGTCATCGTTACCATTACTATCACTGTTACCGTTACTATCATCGTTACCGTCATTATTACCATCAACGTCACTGTTATCATTACTAACACCGTTATTGTTATCGTTACCGTTACCATTACTACTACCGTTTTCGATACAAGTATCGTCACCGTTACCATTACTGTTATCGTCTTCGATACTGTTATCGTCACCATTACAGTAACCGTTACCATCATCATCACAGTAACTGTTACCATAACCGTTACCATCACCATCATCGTTACAATTGTCATTATTGTCACCGTGACCTTTACAATTATCGTTACCATAACCATAACCATTAAAGTGACCGTTACCATGAAAGTTATAATTATCGTCACTGTTACTGTAACCGTTACCGTTATCGTCACCGTAACCATTACCGTCACCGTCACCTCACTGTCACCGTTACCGTTACCATTGTTATCATAGTCACCATTACCGTTACCATCATCATAATCGTTACTGTAACCATTACCATCACTGTTACCGTTACTATTATTATCATCGTTATCGTTACTGTTAGCGTCATTATTACTGTTACCTTCACCATTACCGTTATTTTTACCGTCATCATTGTTACCGTTACTATTACCATTATCGTCACTGTTATCGTCAATATTACCATTACCATCACTGTTGCCATTACCGTCATTGTTATCATTACCGTCATCGTAATCATCACCATTACCGTTACCGTGACCGTGATCATTACCGTTTCCACACTATTACTATTACCATTAAAGTTATCATCACCGTTATTGTCACCATTACCGTTATCGTTACCGTTACAGTCACCATCACAATCACCATCATAGTCACCAATACCGTTACCGTTACCATCACCGTTACCATTACTATCATCGTTACCGTCACTATTACCGTCAATGTCACTGTTAACGTTACCGTCACCGTTACCCTTATCATCACCGTTACCGTTACCGTCACCGTTATCATTATCGTTACCATTACCATTACCATTACCGTTACGGTCCGGGATACCGTTATCTTCACCATTAACGTCAACGTCATGGTAACTGTTACCATAACCGTTACTGGCACCATCACAGTTACCATTACCATCACTATTACTGTTACCGTCTCTGTTACCATCACCGTTATTATTACCATCACCGTTATCGTTACCGTTACCGTTATCGTGACTGTTACCGTAACCGTTACCATCACCGTTACCGTCATCGTTACCTTGATCGTGATTGTTACTGTAACCGTCATCGTTACCATCATCGTGACTGTCATAGTTATCGCCACCCTCACCGTCACTGTCACCGTTACCATCATTCTTTCAATCATTGTTACCGTGACTATTACCGTTACCATTACTGTTACTATTATCGTCACCGTTACAGTAATCATTACTACTACCGTCATTGTTATCGTTAATGTCACCGTAACTAATATCGTCACCATTATCGTCACCATGAATGTGACCATTACTGTGACCATGATCGTTACCATCACATTACCGTCACCATTACCATCACCGTCACCATCACCATTATCGTCACTGATACCATTACCATTACCATTACTCTCATCATTCTATGACTGGTACCGATATAGTGACCGTTACCGTCACCATTACTGTGACCGTCACCGTTACTATCACTATTACCATTACCATTACAGTCATTATAATTGTCATCGTCGTCGTCACCGTGATTGTTACCATTACCCATTACTGTGACCATCACCGTAATCACCATTACTGTCACTGTCACCGTTACCGTCACTGTTGTTACCATCACCGTCACCATTATCATCACTATGACCGTTACCGTTATAGTTACCATTATCATCATTGTTACCGTAATCATCACCGTTACCGTTATAGTTATCGTTTCCATTACCGTTACCTTGATCGTGTACGTTATCGTCACCATTATCGTTACCGTGACCGTCCCCATTACTATTACCATCACAGTTATTGTCCCTGTTATCATCACCGTTATTGTTACCGTCACCAGTACTGTAACCATCACTGTTACTGTTACCATTACTGTTACTATCACCGTTATTGTCACCGTAACAATTACTGTTACCGTTATCGTTACCATTACCGTTATAGTGATCGTCACCACTACCACCACGGTAACAGTGATGGTAACGGTGACGATGACGGTAATGGTGATGGTGACGATGACGGTAACAAAAACGGTAATGATGACTGTAACGGTCATGGTCACAGTAATGGTAATGGTGACAATAACATTCACGATTACGATAACAGTAAAGGTAACGGTGACGGTAATGGTAACGGTAACGGTGATGATAACGATAAAAGTAACAGTGACGCTAACGGTGACGGTAATGGTAACGGTAACAGTCACAGTAATTGTCATGGTCACAGCGATGGTGACGGTGGCAATAACTATGACGATAAATGTGACGGTAACGGTGATGGTAATAGTTCTAGTGACGGTAACAGTAACGGTCATGGTCACGGTAACGGTAACGGTTACAATAACAATGACGGTAACAATAATGAAAACAATTATGGTAAAGATAATGCTAACGGTGACGGTAACGGTAAAGGTGACGGTGATAGTAACGGTTATGGTAACAGTTACGATGACGGTGACGGTAACCGTCACTGTAACTGTGATGATAACAGTATCGAAGATAGTAATAGTAACAATAACGATAACAGTGTGGGTAATGATAATGGTGACGGTAACGGTAACGGTAACGGTGACATTGACAGTAATAGTGATGGTAACGGTGATAGTAACGGTAACGGTAACGGTAATGGTGACTGTGATGGTGATGGTAACGATGACGGTCACGGTCACGGTAATAGTGATGGTAACAATGACGGTAACGGTTTTGGAAACAGTAATGGTAACAATGACGGTGATGGTGACAGTTGCGGTAATGGTCCTGGTGATGGTTACGGTAACGGTCACAGTCACGGTCACGGTAACTGTAACGGTAACGGTCATGGTAACTATAACGGTAACGATCATGGTAACTGTAACGATAATGTCACGGTCATGGTTACGGTAACAATGATGGCAACGGTAACAGTAATGGTGATGGTAACCGTTACTATAACGGTTGCGGTAACAATTATGGTAAGAGTTGTGGTGACGGTAATGGTAACAATAGCGGTGATAGTAACGATAACAGTAACAATCACGGTAACTATAACGGTAACAGTAACGGTAATGGTAACAGCAACGATGACAATAACGGTGACGATGACAGAAACGGTGATGATAATGGTGATAAAGACGATAATGGTAACGATGATGATTATTGTAACGGTTTTGGTAATGATTACGGTAACGGTTATGGTAACAGTTGCGGTGATGGTAATGGTAACAATGACGGTGATAGTAATGATAATAGTAACGGTCATGGTAACTATGACAGTAACAGTAATGGTAATGGTAACGATAATGGTAACAACAACGGTGACGGTAATGGTGATAGTGACGGTGACGGTAACGGTCACGGTCATGGTTACGATGATGGTAAAGGTTACGATGACGATGACACTAAAGATAACGTTAATGGTGACGGTGACGATGACCGTAATGGTCACAGCCACGGTGACGATAATGGTAACAATAGCGGGCACGGTCACGATCACGGTAACAGTGATAGTGGCGATAACAATCACAGTCACAGTGATGGTAACGGTGATGGTGACGATGATGGTAACGGTGACTATGACGGTGACGGTGACGGTAACAGTGATGGTAATGGTAACGGTGACGATAATGGTGATGGGAAAAGTAAGAGTAACAATGAAGCTAACGATTACGGTTACGATGACTGTAACGGTGACAGTAACAATGACAATGACGGTAACGGTGAAGGTGATGGCTACGACAATGGTTACGGTAATGGTAACAATAATGGTGATGGTGACCGTAATGGTAAATGTAAGGATGATGGTGACGGTGACAATAACAGTAGCAGTAATAGTGACGGTTACGATAATGGAGATAGTAACGACCATGATCATAGTAACAGTGACGATAACTATGACTGTGATGATAATGGTAACGATAACGGTAACGGTAATGGAAATAATAATAGTAACGGTAAAGGTAATGATAATAGTGATGGTAACGGTAATGGTTATAGTAACAATGACGATAACGGTGACGAAAACAGTTACGGTAATGATGACGGTGACAGTAACGGTGACGGTGATGGTAACAATGACAATAAGGGTGATGATAACGGTTACGGTGACAGTAATGGTGATGGTAACGGTTACGATGACGGTAACGGTGATGGTAACGGTTACAGTGACGATAACACTAATGGTTACGGTGGCGGTAATAGTGTTGGTGGTGGTAATGGTAATGGTAACGATTACGATGACGGTAACGATAACGAAAAGGGTTATAGTGATAGTAACGGTAACGGTAATGGTGACAGTAAAGTTTACGTTAATGGTGACGATAAAGTTTACAGTGATGGTAACGATAACGGTGATGGTCATGGTAATTGTGACAGTAACAGTAATGGTAATGGTGATGGTAACAGTAACGATGATGGTAACGGTTATGGTGATGGCAATGGTTATAGTTATGATGATGATAATAGTGACGAAAACGGTCATGGTAACGGTGATGGTGATAGTAACGGTGACAGTAAAGGTAACGATGATAATAACGGTCATGGTCACGGTTACGATGACGGTAACAGTGACTATAACGGTTATAATGATGGTGATGATGACGGTAACGGTTACGATGACGGTAACGGTGACGTTTACAGTGACTGTAACAGTAACGATTACGATGACAGTAATGTTTATGGTGATGGTAACGGTAACGGTGACGATCATAGTAATTGGGACGATAACAGTAACGGTAATGGTAACGGTTACGATAACGGTAACGGTAACGGTTACAGTGACAGTAACGGTAAATTTGATAGTGACATTAACGGTGACGGTAACGGTGATGGTAATAGTTACAATGACGGTAATGGTTACAATGATGGTAACAGTGACAATAACGGTTACGGTGACAGTAATAGTAATGGTAACGGTTATGATGACAGTAATGATTACAGTGATAGTAACGGTAACGGTTACAATGACAGTAACGTTTACGGTGATGTAACGGTAACGATGACGGTCATGGTAATTATGACAGTAACAGTAACGGTGACGGTAACGTTTACAGCGACGGTAATGGCAATGGTGACGGTGACAGTGACGGTAACAATTACGGTCATGGTAATTATAACGGTAGCAATAGCGATAATGGTAATAGTAACGGTGACGATGACGATAACGCTGACGGTGATAGTAATGGTGACGGTAATGGTTACAACAATGGTAATGGCAACAGTAATGGTAATGGTGAAGGTGACGATTACAGTTGCGGTGATGGTCCCGGTGATAGTTATGATAACGGTCACTGTCATTATAACGGTAACTATAGGGGTAACGGTCATGGTCATGGTTACAGTAAAAGTGAAGGTAATAGTGACGATAACAATAACGGTGATGGTTACGATAACAATTACGGTAACGGTTATGGTAACAGTTGTGGTGACGGTAATGGTAACAATAGCGGTGATAGTAACGATAAGAGTAATAGTCACGGTAACTATAACGGTAACAGTAACAGTAATGGTAACAATAATGGTAATAGCAACGATGATGAAAATGGTGACAGTAATGATCACGGTCACGGTTACGGTGATGGTAACAGTTCGATGACGATGACACTAAAGATAATGTTAATGGTGACAGTGACGATGGCGGTAACGGTCAAAGTCACGATGATGGTAATGGTCACGATCATGGTCAAGGTAACAATGATTATAACTGCAACAGTGGCGGTAACGGTCACAGTCACGGTGATGGCAACGGTGACGATGACAGTAACGGTCACAGTCACAGTTACGGTGAAGGTAACAATGACTGTAACAGTGACAGTGGCGGTAACGGTCACAATCACAATGATGGTAACGGTGACGATGACGATGACAATAATGGTCAAGGTAACGGTTACGATGGTGATGACACTAAAGATAACGGTAATGGTGGTGGTAACGATCACAGTCACGGTGACGGTAACGGTCACGGTCATGATCACGGTGACTGTAATGGTCACAGTCCCAGTCACAGTAACGGTGACGGTAATGGTGGCGGGAAAAGTAATAGTAAAAATAATGGTAACGATTATGGTTACGGTTATGATGACGGTAATGGTGAAGGTGGCAGGTACGATAATTGTTACGATGATGGTAACAGTAACGGTAACAAGAACGGTGACGATGATTGTAACGGTAAAGGTAAGGATGATGTTGACAATGACTATAATAGCAATGGTAATAATGACAGTAATGATAATGGTGTTGGTAACGACCACGATCATGGCAATAGTGATCGTAATGATGGTTGTGATGATAATCGTAACGATAACGGCAACGGTAACGGTAACAATAATAATAACGGTAACATTAAAGGTAATGATAATAGTGATGGTAATGGTAATGGTAATAGTAATGATGACTGTAACGATGATGATAGAGGTGATGGAAACGATTACGATGAGGGTAACGGTGATGGTAATGGTAATAGTAATGGTTGCAATGATGGTAAGAGTAACGATTACAGTTACGGTGACGGTTATGATGACAATAACGATTACGGTAACGGTAACTATGACGATAATGGTAATGGTAATGGTGATGGTAATGGTAGCAGTGATGATAATGGTAACGGTAACATTGACGGTTACTGGGATGGTAACGGTGACAGTAATGATAACGGTAACGGTGACGATAATGGTAATGGTAACGGTGACAGTGATGATAATGGTGGCGGTGACGGTGACGATGACAGTGACGGTGACAGTAACGGCGACGGTGACGGTAATGGTAACAGTGACAGTAACGGTAACGATAATGATAACAATTATAGTGATGGTCACGGTAACGATAACGATAACAATATCGGTGATGGTGATGGTGACAGTGACGATGACTGTAATGATAACAGTGACTGTGACAGTAACGATGACAGTCACGGTAATGGTGATGGTCACTGTATCGGTAATAGTCATAGTAATCATGAGAGTAACTATAACGGTGATGGTAACGGTGATGATGACAGTAACAGCTATGATAATAATTACGATAATGATGACAGTAACGGCTATGGTAATAATTACGGTGACGATGACGGTAACAATCACAGTAATGGTGATGATAACAATATCGAAGACGGTAACAGTAATGATAATGGTAATGATAACAATAACGGTGTGGGTAATAATAATGGTAACGGTAATGGTGATTGTAACAGTAATGGTGACGTTGACTGTAATAGTGAAAGTAACAGTGATAGTAACAGTAATGGTGACAGTAACGGTAATGGTGACTGTGATGGTGACGGTAATGGTAACAGTGACAGTAACGGTGACGACAACGGTAACGGTAACGATAACGGTGACAGTAATGGTAACAATAACGGTGATGGTGATGATAACGTGTGATTACGGTAACAATAACGGTGATGGTAATGGTAACGGTGACGACAATCGTAATGGGGACGGTAACAGTAACGGTGACGATAACGGTAACGGTAACGATAACGGTGACAGTAATGGTAACAATAACAGTGATAGTGATAATGGTAATGGTAACAGTGACTGTAACGATGACTGTAATGGTAACAATTGTGGCAACGGTTATGGTGTCGATAATGGTGATGGTGACGGTAACGGCCACGGTGATGGTAATGATGATAGTGATAGTAATGGCAATTACGGTGATGGTCACGGTACTGGTAATGGTAACAATAATGGTGACGGTGATGGTGATAGTGACAAAGATTGGTGACGATGACTATAATGGTAACGGTAACAGTGACGGTAATGGTGATGGTAATGGTCACTGTATCGGTAACAGTCGTAGTAATGACAAGAGTAACGGTAACGCTAACGGTATCAGTGACAATAATGGTGATGGTGACAGTGACGGTAATGTGACAGTAACGGTCACGGTCACAATAACGGTCACATTGACGGTGACAATAACGGTAACGATGACGGTAACAGTAACAATTATGGTAACGGTGATGGTAATAATAACAGTTATGGTAACTATAATAGTCACGGTAACAGTGACGGTCACGGTGATTGAAACGGTGATGGTAACGGTGACGGTGATAGTGAGGGTGGCGATAACTGTGATGGTCACAGTGACGGTGACGGTTACGGTAACGGTGATGATAACGGTCACGATCACCATAACGGTCACAGTAACGATGACGGTAATGGTGACAGTAATGGTAACGGTAATGGTTACGATAACGGTAACTGTAACGGTGACGATAAAAATAACGGTAATGGTAAAGGTAACGGTAACAGTAACAATGATGGTAACGATGACGATAAAAGTAACGGTAATGGAAACGGTAACAGTGATGCTAATAGTGATGGTAAAGGTAATAGTAATAGTGACTGTAACGGTTATGGTTACGGCTACTGTAACAGTTACGCTGACGGTAACGGTAATGGTGACTGTGACAGTAACGGTAATGGTAACGGTGACGATAACGGTAGCGGTTACGGTGACGGTAACGGTAATGGTTATAGTCATGGTAACGGTAACGGTTATAGTAATGGTAACGGTAACGGTTACAATAACGACGACGATAATGGTAACTGTCACGGTAACAATCACTTTAACGGTTATGGTTACAATAACGATGATAGTAACGGTTATGGTAACAGTTATGAGGATGGGGACGATAACTGTCACGGTAATAGTGACGATAACAGTATCGAAGATGGTTACAATAATGGTAACAATAATGATAATGGTGTTGGTAATAATAACAATGATGGTAACTGATGAGAATCAACAAGCATTCAAGGATCCATTGCATGTTCTAGTTGGACCTATTACTAAAGCAAAATCCAAGAAGATCAAAGAAGCACTTAATGGGCTAATTCAAGAGATTTGGGTTGATTCTAACGTAGGACATTCCAATCTTAGCCCTAAGGAAGATGAAGGTGTAATAAATTTAATCCAAGCTATTGAGGGCTAATCTAGCTTGATTGGGCGTGATTTATGGCATGGATTAATGACTGATTGACTTTCCAACTCCATATCAGTTAATAGACATTTTTCCTATTCTAGAGCTTCTAATTTCAAGCCAAATCTACCTTAATTTTAGGCTTTTATTATTTAGAACGTTTTTTTTAGCTATTTTCCTATTTTGGATCTGCTAATTTCAGACCAAATCAACTTTTATTTAGGGTTTTAATATTTAGTAAGTTTTTTTCATGACATATAAATAGCATGCACTCATTGTAATAGGAGATAATTGATTGAATAAAAAAAATCATAAAAGGTGAGGCTTTGCTCTTCTTTTGGTTCTTCAAGAACTGTGAACTTATCAGGGATTCTTCCTTGTGGCGTTCAAACTTTATACCTTCGATTCGTGATTCCATTGTAATAATTGGGTCAAGGTTTGTTACTTATACTTTTTGGTTCGCATTTCACTTATAAACGTTGGGTCAAGGTTCTATCAAAAATCTGTATTTTAGCTTTCTTGGGCAATTATTCCAATATTGTTTGTTAGGTCTCAAAGCTTGTTGATTGAGGTTCGCATCATTTGGTATCAGAGCACAGGTTCTAAAATCAGTTTTCTATCCCTTTATCTTTTGTTTCATGTTATCATCGTATCTTGTTCCTTTTGTGTTCTTTATTCCTCGTTCTTATATTTTTTACATGCACTAGGTTAAAATTGTGCACCAAGCTCTAAGAAAAAGAAAAAAAAAGACTTTAGAAAAGAAATAGAAAACATTAAAATAAAAAATAAAAATATTGTGTGTAGTTTCAATTTTCTCAAATCAAAATATTATTTTCTTTTGTCATCTTCCTTTGATTTAGTGTTTTTGTCATATTTTATTGCCATTAGTATTAGTTTAAATACTACAAGTTGAATTTCTTAATCAAGTTTATTAGTTTAAGCAGAACTGGAAAGAGGAAGCTACGAGTAGAAAATGCAAGA